>BJKM01001087.1:20902-104887 GCA_015082035.1 Chaenogobius annularis | reverse complement strand
CTGGGCCCAGAGCTGGAGCTGGTTGTCGGTGATCTGCAGCAGGCGCACAGAGGGGCAGGGCGAGCCCGAGTGCTCCACTGTGCTGAAGTCATTCAGGCATAGGAACAGCTCCTCCAGCCTGGGACACAAACACACACATTACTGTTATCATGAGAACCATACAGTGTGAGAGGGCACTACAATAAACTGTGAATAACTGCAATATACAATTGCTATAATATTTTGTGACAATTTAAAGATGCACTAAATACTTCCATTAATGCACTTCATAATGTTTTCATAAAAATGTCATTGCTTTGCTAGGAATGTTCCACAGTATGGCAAGGAAGTCACAATATCAAATTTTAGTAAGGATTATTGATTATTGATTGATTAGATTATTCACAATTGTTAAAACCATGACCAAACAGTGAAATCGTTCATTTGCTTTCTTTCACAACTCTAGCTTTATGAGAATCAAACTGTCTGAATAAAAAGTAATGAAATTGTCACATAAACAGCAGGATAACAAAGCTCTTTACATATAGTTTAACTTTTTGGAGACTGAACTGAAATGACTCATGGTTGCTGCCTAGGATTCTCACAATTATACATTACTTTGCTCTTGCTGGGACATGAAGGATCAAAATGATTAACTGAATGATCCTGACGTCCCTACAGTATTGTATTAAATATATCTCATCCGCAATTTGGTAACAGGAATAACATATGTATACTATTTATGCAAGAACAAAACCACCTGCTGTAGATACTGAAATTCTATTTATTAATAAAATAATAAAATAATAATAAAATAATTGATTTATCAAACCCTACAAAGTTTCCAGAGCCTGTGAATAGTATAATATGTAATAATTCACGTTTTGAAATTTGTACACAAATATTTTATTACACAACATAAACAGATTTTTCGAAAAGCAATTTTTCAACCAAAAAAGTTACAAAGTGCATCTTTTGCTCTAATATATCTACATTTGACAAAGATTTGGGGTAAAGCACTAAGATCTAAACTAGAGAACTTTTATCCTAATTAAATTCATTTAATTAGTGTACCTCAGTGTACCTTTCTGTTTATCCATCTATATGCCTTTATACTTGCTAAAAAGATTTAGAAATGACTAATATATTATCTTATCTATTGATATATTTGTTAGTTATTATACACTACAGTTTATTAATTCCCGAATGATTTTTTTTTATATTTATCTATTAAGAACATTAGCCAACATAATCCACCTAAAGATTATCATTTAAAATGTCTGCCATGACTTAAAAACACCACAAGGAGGCGTCACAGTTCTATGTTTAAATGAATTTGAGACCAATTCATCTACTTCAAACAAGTGCTTTATGACTTAGCATAGACTCTGTAAACTGTAGACAAAAACATTCTAAATTCCAGAATGGAGGCAAAAGTGAAGCAGAACATAATGTCATTTTCAACAGGGAAACTGGGGCTGCGTCCGAATGTCCACACTCATCCCCTGACCCCTCCTTCACTACACAGTCCTGCACTATTTAGCAGACTATATAGTGCACTCCATCACAGAGCGATTCGGACACTTAGTTCACTAGTTTCTCCCCGCCGCGGGTCACATGCCTCTGGCGTGAAAAAAGTCTGCAAAACTCTGATAAAAAATGATTTCTATAATAAATATTGGTAAAATCTGTCTCACACACACATATTTATGATCAGAACTCAAGCTAAGGTAAGCGGCTAACGCTACTGACTTTGCGGTGTAACGGTTTATTTAAGTGATTTTGTTATTTTCGAGTCAAGAATGCATTTAAACAGCTTTTCTGCTTCATTTAGTCTGTTGTGTCCAGTTAAAGACCTTTCCCTGCTGTTTTTTGGCTCTCGCAATGCAATGTAGTCTATATAGACAGGTCTAGTGACCATCGCTGCACACTACTTTTCATGGCGCATTGTGCAACATTTTGAGTGCACTAGTTTTTCACCTGCAGGACATTTGAGCAGCACTACAAAATGGCGTGAGCCCTATATAGTGCCCTCTGTAGGGAATAGCGTGAACATTCGGAGGCAGCCTGTGATTAACATCAGAAGATCATCAAAAGAGGTTTTAATCAAAGTAAAAGGGCTCAGACACATGTGAGCGATATCAGAGACTGGTTTAAAAACGATTGTAATTTTCACAGCATTTATGTCATAGCACATTTAATAAGAGACATTTGACATTTTTAATGACGGCAAAATCCTGACATGAGGTTTTCCTTGACAAATACTCATAGAAATGTTGAATGTGGAATTGTTTTTTCATTTTATTTCCAAGAAATATATACTGCCCGTTCCCAAAAACAAACTATACCACAAATAGAAAAGAAGTTTTCTCTCATAGGACTAGGATGGTGTTCCAGAGCCTCGAGTCCAGTGACGGTGCCGCATCTACGTGGGTTTGGCCCTGGATCATCCCCCACTCTACACTCGCATCCAAGGAGCCGAGACGAGGCTTGTGCCCGGACCATAGGGGGGCTAGGACATAAGGTGCATCCATCTAGCTCAGGATAGGCACAAGGGGTGGTGGTGTGTCGGTAGTTGTGCTGTGTAAGACTCTACTCTCCTCCGTGTGAATCCATTCTCGGTTTCGACCATGTTTCTCAGGACCAGAGACTTCTTCTGAACCTTTCAGACTGAACCCAAATTGAACCTGTGGAAACATGGCTCATGTTTGTGGTCCTGGACCCCAAACGTACCTGGGCCCCTGCAAATTTGTGCACCGTGCTCCAGCCTGGATAGTGGCGGACAGTCCTTTGTCCTGCTTGTATTTGTCAGCCCGAACACATGCCTCTGAGGCCCCTGCTGAATGAAAGCTGGCTCCTGGGCCCTCCCCAGCCGGTGCCCACACCAGGCCTGTGCCCTCCATCTCTGCTCCTGTGCGTATCGCCCACCCACTGCCCAACCAGGTATCATGAGCATATTCAGCTTTCAGGAAGTCCCAGGTTTTTGGATGTTGGACGACCAATTACCAAGTTAGGAACGAAAGTGCATGTAATCCCTAATCTATCAGAAACCAGCCCAGCCATGAAGCGATCCGTAACCACGGTACTCAGATTCTCCATAAAGACTCACAAGAAATCCGTGGTCCAGACCTGGTCCAGACCTGGTCTGCCCAAATTATTACTGGTCCAGTACCCAGCGCGCAGACGTCCAGTCCTGTCCAAAACCTGGGCATCTCATGTCCTTTTCCCAGTGTCCTAATAAAAGTCTCGTCTTGATAAGTATCGCGAACTCTCAGTGGTGCCATACCCCTTGTTGTCGTGGTCCCAGTAAAGTCCCTGGATATATCAAATGCTTGTGATATGTGAAGTCAGTTATAACGAACCAAAGACAGAAAACTGTTGCAGATTACAGAAATGCAGACTTGACCAATGACTTCAATGGACTGACACCTACGACATATCTCCGTGCTCCCTACACCCGAGAGAACACAAGAGATAGGATCTTGAAACCCATACACTTATGACTAACATCTAACAGAGAGTTTGCTTTATTAATCAACACATTAAAACTTTATTATTGAAAACTTCAACAAATCTGAACCAACAAAAACTTACTATAAGAAGCATAAATTTCGGACGTCGCTGCGGCAAAGCGATTATAAAAAAAAGATGATCCCTAGTGGGCTAGTTTTATGAATGAGCCCAACAACGACCAACTTCTAACTTTCATGAGTGAACTGAGGAGTTTAGCGAGGTGATGTCAGAGAAATACAGAGTTCGAGGAGGTACGAGGAGGAGGCGAAGTCAGCGGCATGCACGTGTCACTGAAGCATGGTGGAACTCTGTTAGATGTGTAACAGGCTGAGCTCTGTATGTGACACACTGCTTGACCCATAAAGAGAACTGAGCTTAGTGGGAAGTGAAAAAGCGAAGTGAGCGAGGCTGGAGTGTGAAGGTGAGCGTTTAACAAGTCGATTGCTCAGTAAGAGTCACGAGTATAGAAGTCAAAGGCATAGTGTATCATGAGAGGAGGAGTCTATGGGGATGTTATAAACCAGTAACAGTCGTGAGCGATGGGCGAGTCAGGTCACATTCCGAAGTTGTGATAAAGAGGTGAGACAGTGCGCAGGAGGCTTACGAGGGCGACAGGTCAGTGTGCCACGCGGTGAATCACTATAAAGAAGTAATACTACAAGAAAGTTACAAGTAATATGTTGGGGAGGAGATCCAGCCCCAGTAAAGTATAAAGGCAATCAGCGAAAGTGAAAGTGACAAGAAGAAGAAATTTCCAGTGCAGAACATTCATGCGAAGCAGGTTCAGAATATGTAATGTTAGAAGTAAGTAAATTTCAGCAATTGGAAGAAGCATACTAAGGTTGAGTCCAGTTCACTTCCCAGCTGCTGGAAGAGACTGTGACGGTTAATCTGGAGTCACGGAAGTTGAAGTTGAGGTGAAGAAGTCGAGCGGATAACAGACATGTATCTACTGAGTTGACCGTCCAACGGTGGGGCGAGTCATTTTGCAGTGTCCAGGCAGGGAGGCAAAGCATGCTCCTCTCAGGCTACAAGGAAAGATGGAGCGTTGAGTCAGATGAGCGGAACTGACTGTTTGTTCACGAGAAGATTGATACAAAGTAGAGCAGTCCCTGATTAAGGTCATAAGTAGGTCAAAATATGTGATACGCCACCCGAGTTAAGGGCCCACGTTCCAGACACTTGTCCGCTGTGAAGACAGTAGAAGGTGGTTCCCAGTCATAAAATTGAAATATGGAGCAAGAACCCAGTAGTAGGGTAATAGAAGGGAAGTGGAGAGCGAGGGAAAGAGACGAGGAGGAGGAGTCGGAGGTATTATCTCATGAACATTTTGCTAGGCGAAGTAAGAACCATTGTTTTAAGAGGAAGTGTCGCACCACAGGGTATATATGACGAAAGGAGGCGGTATGAATCCAAGCAGCAACTCGAGCAGCCTATGTCAGAGGAGAGGACCAGGTATAAAGGTGGCAGGGGGAGTCACATGCGTAGATGACAGGTTTGTCAAGTGATGAGATAGAAAGTACTAGCGATAGAACTTAAAAACGTTACAAGAGTGATGGAGTGTAATCCTCTCGAGGCACTCGAGTGCAGAAGGAGTCGAGACAGACCAGAGTCAGAAGGTAATAAGAGTTAGAGTGAACCAGGCTGATCGTCTACGTGGGTATACAACGTGAAGGAAAGGAGAAAAGGAGTTAGTGGAGCCTGTGAAAAAGAGTAACTGAAGAAGAAGTCTAGTAAAAGCGCACGGAGATCATGTGATCCATAGTGATAATTTTAATTAGGTAATGTGTTAAAAAGATTTAGGTTACATATTAAAGAATTATTACATGATTACTATTTAATAATTGTATAGCCTACTTGTACTATTGTAAAATGCTTTAAGATTTTCTCAGGCAAAAGAAAGAAGAACTTTTTTTTTTTTGATGTTCAGGACATATGTACAGACTCTAAAACTCACTTGGGCTATAAACTATCCGTTTCAGGTAATATCTTATTTAGTGCCACAACTCTAATAGTAATACTGTACATTCAAAGACCTGTATTAACTTATAGGCTACATATAGGGCCATTTCACCTTCAGCCTTGTTTAAGCCTTGTTAAAGGTTTCAACCTTCTGGTCTTTTATTTTGTAGGTCAGGGTCAACCTGCGGCTCGAGAGCTGCATGCGGCTCTTTAGCGTTCCCCCTAGTGGCTCCCTGGAGCTTTTTCAAAAATGTATGAAAATGGAAATAGATGAGGGGATATATATTGGTTTTAATATGTTTTTTTTGTAGAGGACAAACATGACCACAAACATTCTTAATGTTTGCCAATGCTATAAAAAAGATTATAAAAAAAATAAATTAAAATTTCAGAGCTCCGCGTTATCTGTCAAAGCTTGGGCAGACGGGGGGAGTTGTGCGTTTCCGGTCGCGGCCATGGTGTGCGTGCCTGGCACAACGTGCCGGCCGTCCTCCGTGTAGTTTTTTGTGCTGACAGGTAGCAGGCAAGTTGTCTCTTCTAGCGCGTTGGTTCATGAGAACTGGTCAGCACAGAAAATGGATAAGCTGAGTGTGCAAAAGAGTGTCCTACTCCACGGCAAATAGACAAAGTATGGCCCGAAAGTCCATACTATTAGACTATCTCCGGGGTGTACCACTAGATAGCTCCGGAAAAGCGATTGCCGTGCATGGTTTGAGCTATGTGTATTGTGTCAATGAGAGTAACATATAATAACACAAATAACCCAAAAAATAAGTGAGTGTGGGCGAGAGAGAAATTTCCCTCACAAAGAAGTGAAATATGTGGTGCAAAGACATTTCCAGGGAAGCATTGCACTAAAATATCTCGCGAGCCAGAGAACACACCCAGTATACTCGGCAGAGTAGTTCGCTACAGATGACATGAAAGATGTGTCATGTCCGATCTACCAAAATATCAAATACAACGGAGCGGAAGAATTTTACTAGCATATGTGCGACAAACTAAACCAGAGCCGGTCAAGACGTATAATATTAGAAATAAGACAAAATGTCTGCATCTTCTGCTCTCTGCAAAAGAGAGACTCTAGTGAAATCGCTACAGAGGAGCCACACAACAGATAACACTCACGTTCACTCAACTTTCAGCAAAACAATCTATATAGGTATCTTACTTGGAACTCCCATTATCTAGATAGTAAATTGCCTGTGATTAAGTACGTTGATTGAGTCATAGCACTCAATAGATCCACAGGCCCAGCGCTGTTTATACTTGGCGAGGGATATCTGAAACATCTTCTCAGATATATAGGACGGTTTGCGTATAATAAATGAAGATAAAGTCTCGTGTATCAGAACAAAACTAATTAAGGCCATGAATAATGCACAGTGGTCTAAACGATGGTATCCACATTACCAGCATCTGGCACTGAACAAGCAGATTATTCTTAGAGGGGATGAACAGAGAGCACATTGAGTCACATTAGAGGACAGCACATGCTTAGTTGTAAATGACATATGGTTGTGATATAATAAAGAGAGGTGCTATGAGCTTCTCTACGTTTCCCGCGCTATATTCTCCGTCCTCGTAATAAGTAGTTTAGTGGATACTAGTTTGAGCACTCCAAATGATCATAATCGTTGCGAGTTTCTTATCGTTTCTATTCTATATTTTTTTCATTACTATATTATGTGTACTGAATAGCGTATGGGTTTTTGCTCTGTTTCCGACCCATGTACCGTATGTGTTTGTTAATGGATCAGTGTTGCTGTATAGCTGGTTAAAAGCGTCCCACCAAATCATGTCTGTTGTAGTGAGGTCGCATGATCGTGTTTGGTTCAGCGTCTGGGTTTCCCCTAATTCGTTTCGTCGTCCCAGGGGTGTTTGTTGTCGGTCGCTCTTTTGTGTCGTCTTGCCAGGGAAGTTAAGATCACTTTTATATCCTCGAGGGAATGCTCATTATGGTATTTTGTAGCCCTATATTTTGATAGTTTGTTTGTTGGTCGTGTAATTTGAGATCTCAAGTCTGCCCATGTCGCGTGGTTTTCCTCCGTGTGTTTGTGAAATCGTCCCTTTTATTACAAGCTCTTTATTGTGTTTCGCCCCTGCTGTGTTTGTTGTTGTCGTCGTGTTTGTTGTTGTCGTCGTGTTTGTTGTGTCCGTTGCGGTTGTTGTGTCCGTTGGGGTTGCTTGTGTCCGTTGGGGTTGTTGTGGTCCGTTGGGGCTTGTTCTGTCCGTTCGGGGTTGTTGCTGTCCGTTGGTTGTGTGTCCGTTGGGGTTGTTGTGTCCGTTGGGGTTGTGTGTCCCGTGGGTTGTTTGTGTCCGTTTGGCGGTTGTTGTGTCCGTTGGGTTGTTGTGTCCGTTGGTTGTTGTGTCCGTTGGGGTTGGGTTGTCGTTCCAGAGTATGAGTTTGGTGGTTTGTTTTTGTGGTGTGTCCCGCATGTTCTCGTTTGAACGATTGTGGTGTCCGGGGTGTGCCTGTGTGGAGCCTCCCTGTTTTGAGTGATGTGTTGTGTGCGAGCATGGTAGATATAGTATAGATGTGGTACAATGTTCTTTTGTTTCCTTGTGTCTGGTGAGTTGATTGTTGTGTAAATTGTTCTTGTGTATTGTGGGGTTGTTGGGTTTGTTTGGGTGTTGTGTCTGTTTCGCGCCACGTTGTATGAGCTTGCTTGGGTGTTTGTGTGTCCGTGTGCTGTTGGAAGGTCCTCGCTCTTGTCTGCATGTGGGTTGTCTCTCATTGTTGGTTAAGATTCATTTGTGAGTTTTTTATGTCTATATGTAATTTAGTGATTGTTGTATGTCATCCTTTCTGTAGAGCGTGGGTGTTGACAACTGGTTCGTATGTTGTCTAGATTTCCTGGCTGCTACGTCTCTATTGTCTAAGTGTTGTCGTTGTCTGTCGTTTTCGCGTAGTATAGCTTTGTTGATCTCGGGAGTTGTGTCCCGAAAGGTCTGTCTGGAGTTGTTGTGTTTCTGTCTTTGGTATTTTACAGGGTTTTGTGTTGTACCCAGATCTGCATACAGGAGAGGTTTCTTCATGTTTGGGTTCCCCCTATATAAAGAAATTTTATATATCGAAGAAAGAGTGTATTTTGTGTCATACTGATCGTGCTTGTGTTTATAGCGTGTGTGTAATTCGGTTCAGGGACAACCAAAGGTGAGGTATGGTACTGTTATCTGTATGGGCATGGTAATTAGTGTTTATAGTTATGCTGTCCGTGTACCTTGTTTTGTTGCTGTCAGGTGGCGATCCGTGTTTTGTTGGTGTTTGTTGCTGTTGTTGTGTTCTCTCTGGCGTTTGATTGTCTGTGTCATTGGTTGGTGATTGATCTACGTGTCCTGTATGCCTAAGACTATGTTTTATTGCTCCGAGGTCCCTGTTGCTGTCGTGTTTGTTGTTCTAGTCAGTCCTCTGTGGTTGTTTACCCGTTGTCGTCGTGTGCTTTTGGTTTGTTTGCCGTTAACAAGCTTTTGCCTTTTTCCGATCGTTCCCTATTCAGTTTTTGCTACTCCTTACCTCTTGCGCTCCGGAATATAATGTTTTCTCGTAGTACGTCGTGTTATTGTGTCGTGTTTGTTGTCGTCGTGTTTGTTTGTCGTCGTGTTTGTTGCTGTCGTCGTGTTTGTTGCTGTTGTTGTGTCTGTTGGGGTTGTGTCTGGGTTGTCTTTGGTTGTTCTGTTTTGTGTTGTTTGTGTGGTTTGTTGCTGTTGTTGTGCTGTTGGGGTTGTGTTTGTTGGGGTCATGTGTTGTTGTTGTCGTGTTTGTTGTTGTTGTCGTGTTTGTTGTTGTCGTCGTGTTTGTTGTTGTTGTCGTCGGGGTTGTTGTGTCTGTTGGGGTGTTGTGTCTGTTGGGTTGTTGTGTCTGTTGGGTTGTTGTGTCTGTTGGGGTTGTTGTGTCTGTTGGGGTTGTTGTGTCTGTTAGGGTTGTTGTGTCTGTTGGGGTTGTCGTGTCTGTTGGGGTTGTTGTGTCTGTTGTTGTCGTGTTTGTTGTCGTTGTCGTGTTTGTTGTTGTTGTCGTGTTTGTTGTTGTTGTTGTCAACCCTTGAACATTTGCCATCGTCACTCTGGTGTTCAGATCACACTCACACTAAAGCCACAGAGTTTCACACAGAGGATTAAACTAGCCCCTCCCCCACCTGCTCTGGCCCCACCCACATTCTCTGCACACGCTCACAGGTCGACAACAGGCCTCATAATCTGTCTTTAGACAAAGTGGAACGACAAAGCCGAGTGCGGTGTCCCTGAGCGCGACACTTCGCACACGTGCAGCTCACACTGCAGAACGGGCATCTGGAGTAAATAAAGCGCACCAGCTCGCACTGCAGAACGGGCATCTGCAGTAAATACAGTGCACCAGCTCGCACTGCAGAACGGGCATCTGGAGTAAATAAAGTCTTAAAGTCACTTTCCGGTGATGTGAGTTTTTCTGCTCCTCAGCTGTTCAAACACGACTGTTTAAGAAGAGAAGCAGAGAGAGAAACTGATGAACCCTGACCCAGGACTGGAGTCTGGACCGGGACTCCGAGTCTGGACCGGGACTCCGAGTCTGGACCGGGACTCCGAGTCTGGACCGGTAAAACGAGAGTTACAACAGTCTAAAAGGAGACAATACTTTCCAGATCAGTGTTTGACCAAATGGACCTAAGTTTAGTCATGTTCCGTAAATGGTCAAATCTGTTTTTGACCACAAGGTGGCGGTGACCATCCAAAAAGACTCCAGAGCCGACGTGATCCTCACTTACAGGGATTTTCTCCTGTTTTTACGTCATTCAGTGGCACAAAGTTTTCAGCGAGACCATTTTGACATCAGAGAAGCAACGTTAAAGTATTTCTAACTCATACAACCGTTTCTTTGAAAAGTATAAAACAACTGTAACTGTACGTACATCAGAAAAAGAAGCGGTCCCAAAATGGACCCTTGCGGAACGCCACAGGACAAGGGCGACATTTCAGACATGTTGTTGTTTTATTTATGTATTGCTCCTGTATCTGTACTTTTACTTTAAATAACAAAATGGAGTTGCTGTTCTTCCACCATCGACTCAAGGAAAGATCAGATCCTGAAAAACGTACTGAAGTTTACTCACGAGGAATGTCTACGGAGCGGCGTCACAGTCCAGAGTCAGACGCTTGAGCCCTCCCTGGACAAACAGCTGTGTAAAAGTGCAAAACGATGAAGTCGGAGCGAAACAGAGCAGCAGGAGATGAGCAGAGAAAATATTGAGCTTGTATCGGTGTCAGCGGCAACGGGACGCGACGGGGCAAAGCACAACTCCGCCGGCGTTTCTGCAGAACGCGCCGGAGTTTAGAGCGTGTCGCCAATGTTGTAAAGACGCATGTCCAATAAATGTGATTTTTCTACACTTTTGCGACAGTTGAGGTTTAATTACCAGACAAATGTGAACTAACATGTTTAAACATAATAAAACATAAAAATATCATAAAAATAACATAAAATAATTAAAAAATAATTATTCTTTTATTTGTTTTTATTTAAATTAAAAATAAAAATATCATAATATAGAGTAGGTAGAATAATAATAATCACATAATAATTAACATTAATGAACAAAGCCTAAAAAAACAATCCTAACATAATGAAAATACCACACATAATAATAACACAATTACAAACATAGCATAACTAATAAAAACACTAACAATAATAAACATAATAATAATAACATAAACTTCAAAAAATAAAGCTGGCAAATGTTTTTGCTTGTTTTCGTTAATATTGCCACTTGAACCCTTACGGCTCCAGCATATTTGAAATGACAGACCAACATAATATATTACTCACGAAATATGAACCTCGTTTTCTACTATGTTATAGTGTAAGTTAAAAAGTAACTGGGTTTCAGAGAAGTGTTTAACGTTAGTTTGTTTTGACAATGTCCTCAGACACGACTGGGCTGCCACAATTGTGCTGTCAGTATGTTTACCACCGCGCCCGGAGACCGGAGTGGGCCTCGCAGCTCGCCCCGCGCGACGCACATAGATAGGAGTGTCCCTGGGGAAACAAAATACCAGTCAGACATACCGGAGCCAACAAGCACGGGAGAGAATCTATGAAGGTGAACTAACTGGACAATGAGTGAAAAACATGACCAGACTATTGTCTCGAACAAATGAACTGCGAAGTCGATAGACAATCCCTGAAAGTGGAGCTCGGAAGCAACGATAGCACAAAACGTGGATGAACGCACTCTGCATTGGCAGCGTTCTCCCTCGGCGTGGGTCGTGGTAACGTGGAACGCCTCAGGGCACCATGACCGAACCACTAGGTTTTACTTGGGTCGTGTTATTAGCACCATTATGACACACTTAGCATTTTTGATGAAAGTGCTAATTGCTAATTCCTAACTGTCCGAGGCCCCGTAAAAAACTTTTATTAAACAAATTAACATAAACTGTAAACATCTTAAAACAATCGACCGTCTTTACTTTAAAATCCAAAGGGTTGTTTTGTATTTGACATTCTGATCAAAGTTAGCATTCGCTGTTAGCTTAGCCAACTGCTACTGTGAACAGCTCCTTTTTGGAGGCTGGAAATGTATTTATTTTCCATCTTTCAAATGAAAAATGAATTTCTCGCCTGGAAATTCAAAGTTGTTGCTTACTTTTTGTTGAAGATTTGAGGATTGTGACGTCATCATGGAAGTTCGTGTTAGCGTTAGCCTAATGTTAAACCAGCGGAGATGTTAAGATGCTAAATCCTAAACTCAGCGTTCATTCATTCATAAGTGTTCGGACTCTTTAGAGTGATAAACGTATTTACCAGCAGTGGCGCAGCCGTTAAACAGGTCGTCCAAGGCTTTTTGTCCACTTTTTACACCGTTTTGGCTCGTTTACTCATCTTTACGGACGTTTAGCACGCCGACAACAAACATGGCGGCCCCATCCCAAGCTAACCTAAACACCATTGGCGTTTGGCTCTCTGCTGACAGTCATTCATCCGCCGGCCCAGAACCTGATGAGCGTTTTAACGTGTGAGCAGAAGCTAAAGCTCTGAAGCACCGCGCGGTGGGCTCATGGGTACACGGCCCCACACGTGTGCAGTGAAAAGCCTGTTATGTTCTTAGCGCGTCTTATCCGCCGCTCTGCGCCGGCCGCACTTAGCCGCCGACACTGAGCTAGTGACGCAACGGTCGGAGCGAGTCGGACCCCGAGATCGGAGAACGTCGAGTTTATCGTCCGCAGTAAAACGACTAAAAGATGAGCAGGAAAGGCGGCAGAAGGGTTTAACCTCTTAGCACATTCCCGATGCCTTTAATATGATGTCATGTCAATGTCGTCATGTAAACCAATGAAAACCTGCAATTCTGGCCTAATTCCAATTGCAAAAAAAAGCGGTCTGAACTTTCTGGCCAAATAAACCACGATGTTCTTCTTTGTAAAAGTGCAACATGTTTTCAAAAACCGGGCGGCGCCCGAACGGCCTCGACCGCCATTAGTTTTGCCATTTTGTGTTTTTCTTGTTAAATTCCTGTTCCCAGTGGAAAAGTTTCAACACAACAAACACACACAAGAATCATGCATTTTTTGAACTAACGGGTTTCAGGACGTCGGGTCGTTTGCACATGTGCAAAACGTGTTTACGTTAGCATCTTTACTCTTAACATGTTCAACAGAAATAAAAGCTTAAAAGTTTCGACACGTTTCACCAAAATGCGGTGAATTTGACTAAACATTTTGCCCGTTTGTTTACAGTTTCACCATTTTTGTGTGTAAAGTTTACAATTGTACTTCCTGGTTGGACACGAGCACAAGGTAGAGGTCATTCCACAGCTGTTACCTAGCAACCAGACTGTACACAAAGAGCCCAAACCCACATAAATGACACAGTTTCTGATCTGACACAATAACACCATAGAACACCTTTGTTTAGTCCAACCACGGTTTAAACTGTCAGTTAGTGTCAGTTAAGTGTCGCACGCTGATGACATCACAGAGGGACTCAGCTCCACTTCCTGTCATTTTGAACTCTTATTTTTCTTCACAAACTGCAACTTAACGGAAGTAAAACTGTGTTAAATATTTACCACAGATGCCCTCCCACCAAACTGAGTCAGAAGGAGAGAAACAGCAGAACCTTTAAACATGGCGGCTCGCTACCTTTTTGTCACATGTGATGACAAACATGACTCGGTAACACTTCTACGCGGCACAGACAAAAGCGCGTGGCGACCGGCCGATTTCACGGCGCCGGCGCATCTCGACAGCGTTCAGAAACGAAGCCCCCGGCGAGTGGAAACAGGGCGACGCGAGAGGCCCGAAAAAAAAAAAGTCCCGAGTCACGTGATCCGAGTGTCGCAAGTCTCAAAGTTCACTCCGGCTGCGCACAGACACAAACACACAGCAGAGAAGGCCACGGCGCCGCGTCCAAAACCCTGATAAGACCGGCGGCGGGGAAAACGTGCGCAAGCGCTGGACGTGAAAGAAACCGGAACGTGACGGGGGAGAAAAGGAGCGGGAGCGGGGGATACCAGGAGCACGTACGCAAACGTTACCCGGACGAGAAGGCAAACTCGAATCAAACTGAGAGAAAAGGCCGAGACCAAAGATAAGTCCTGCAGGAGAAACGTTCTGTTCCGTTTGTTGTCGTAGCGACCAAAAATCACGATTTAACAAAGTCGGACAATCAAAGAACGAAGCGGTGGTCAGCCGACGACTGAACGGCCCCCTGTCTGCGAGGGAAAACTGCAAGAAAACTGTGGGGGCAAAGTAGAAACTTGAGGAGAACCAGAGAGAAATGCAAACCTGGATTTTAAAGCAAATGTAAAAGAGAAGAGGAAGGAGGAGAGGGAGAGGGAGAGGAATGAGGGAAGGAGGGAGAGGGGAGCGACGGGATGAGAGGAGAGAAGGAATGAGAGGAGAGGAGAGAGGAAGAGGGATGAGAGGAGAGGAAGGAGGGATGGAGGAGGAGGGAAGAGGAGGGGATGAGGGATGAGAGGAAGGATGAGAGGAGAGGAAGGAAGGGAAGGGGAGGAGGAGGATGAGAGGAGAGGAAGGAGGGATGGAGGAGAGGAAGGAGGGATGAGGAGGAAGGAGGGATGAGAGGAGAGAAGGAGGGGATGAGAGGAGAGGGAAGGAGGGATGAGAGGAAGGAGGGATGAGAGGAGAGGAAGGAGGGAGGAGGGATGAGAGGAGAGGAAGGAGGAGATGAGAGGAAGCGAAAGAGAGAGGATGAGGAGGAGGAAGGAGGGATGAGAGAGTTTAAAAGTGTAGATCCAGAATCTAGTATCAAAGCATCGTACAAGGTTATGCATATGTAGCATGTATGTAGCATGTATGTAGCGTGTATGTATGTATGTAGGTGTGTAGCATGTATTAGCATGTTGTAATGGTATGTAGCGTGTATGTAGCATGTATGTAGCTCGTATGTAATGTACATGTATGTAGGAGAGAAGGAGAGAGAGGTGAAGAAGGAGGGAGAGAAGAGGAGGAGAGAGGGAGAGGGGAAGAGAGAGAGGGAAAGAGGAGGAGGTAGGAGAGAGAGAGGGAGAGAGGGAGAGAGGAGGAGAAGAGGGGAGAGGAAGAAGAGGAGAGAGGGAGGAGGGAGAGAAGAGGAGGAGGGGAGAGAAGGAGAGAAGAGGAGGGAAGAGGGAGAGAGAGAGGAGGAGAGAGGGAGAAGAGGGAGAGGAGAGAGGGAGAGAGGAGAGGGGAAGAGGAGAGAAGAGAGGGAGAGAGGGAGAGAAAGAGAGGAGAGAGATCGAGAGAGGAGGGGAGGAGGAGGGAGAAGAGAAGAGGAGGGAGAGAGGGAGAGAGAGAGGAGGAGAGAGAGGGAGGGAGGGAGCGAGAGGAAGAGAGAGGAGAAGAGGGAGAGAAGGAGGAGGGGAGAGGAGAGAGAGGAGGAGAAGTGAGGAGGGGAGAGAGGGAGAGAAGAGGAGGAGGAGGGAGAGAAGGAGAGAAGAGGAGGGGAGAGAGGGAGAGAAGAGGAGGAGGAGGGGAGAGAGGGAGGAGGGGAGAGAGGGAGAGAAGAGGAGGAGGACATTCCACCAGTGACTTACACAACTCCGGTGAAACGGCAGCGTCGGCAAAAGCAGCAGTGACTTTAACCCTTCACCAGCCGAGCGCCGACACAAACGCCAAAACACCCGATTGGACGAACGGCCCGAGGGGGACGGCGTAAGAGTACACACACAAACACAGGGGCAAAACTCTAAAGCAAACTCTAAAGCAAACTCTGAACCTTTGGGCGGCATGTCACCAAAAGTAACCATCGAATCGCACGGAAACGACGTCGCCAATGAAGTCAAAGGCAAAACCAAAACCGGTCCAGCACCAGTTTTCACCACGTTCCGTCCTCAAAACCATTCAAAATATACAAAACTTTATGAACGGTCGGCAAAACAAACATAAACATTACCATCGAGTCCATCGCGGTGACGCCGTCGTGTCATTTCCTGTTCCGTCACGCGCAGCGCTGATAAAAGTGCAACACGTGAAAGAAATGTGTGTGTTTGTTTGTTTGTGTTTGTTTGTTTTTGTTTGTTTGTTTGCGGCTTTGATTCGCTTTTACTTTGACAGTCGTGAGCGGAAGTCGCGCGCAGGTGTCGCGGCCGCTTCACGCGCTCCGTTGAGGAAGTGCAAATGAAAAACTCGGTGTTTTCTTCAGACACACGCGCCCAACAACGGGCACTTTTCCCCCTCGCGCCGTAAACGACGCCAAAACAAACCGCGTCGACGTTCGCGGCGGACGGACGCTCCGCAACGACGTTAAAACGCGCGTCAAACAAGTTGTACGTCCGCGCGCTCCGGAGGCTTCACGCGCTCTGGAGCGTAAAGCAGGAAGGACGCGTCACGCCAACGTTACAAGCGCCGCGCACACAACATTCACGCTTTTATCCCGCCAAAGTCACGCGCCCGTCTATTTGAACCGAAATAAACGCATTTTGTTCCGTTTGTTTGAACGCGGCAGGACGTTTGCCGCGCGCGGAAACGCGTGAATCTGCCGAAGAGTGCGTGGAAACGCGCAAATGCACCGCGCAAGGTGGAATAGACCGTAATAACGGTCAACGCGTATTTGAAAACGAACGCGAACCGGGACGAATCAGAGGGGAATGTTGTAAACCGGAGCGAGCGTTTCTAACGGTGCCGGGTAGCGGTCACGGAAACGCACAAACTTGGAGAGACGGGACGCTTACCGGAGAGAGAGGCGACGGCAGCCGGCCATGAGTGCGCGGAGAGCGGCGAGAGACGCGGCGGTGTGGCCGGTGTGCGCGGCCCCCGGTGTGTGCTGCCCCCGGCTCCTGCAGCGGCTGGCCCCGGTGCACAGGGTCAGAGTCAGCGGGACGGAGCGACAGCTGGAGCCGCCATGTTCCCGGTGCAGTTACAGGCGGTGTTTATCCAGCTTCAGCTCTTCCTCCTCCTCCTCCTCCTCCTCCTCAGCTCATTAGCGCACGCACACGGACGCACGCACACGGGAGCAGGGGCGGCGGGGCTGAGGGGGGCCGGAGGGCGCGGGGGGCTTCATGAAGGGGCCCCCGTCTAAAACACGTGAGTGTACTGCGCATGTCAGCTTTCTAAACGTGTTCTAATAAAACAAAGAGGGTCGAATCTGCCCCTGGACTTCAACCGTATTCGGCCCCTCATGTCAGGGTTGGGTCTCTTGGCCACGCCCACCTCGGCCCAGACTCGTGCGTTGCCAGGGAACCACATTACACTACATTTGTATTGTAAATGTAGGAATTACGTCACAACCAAAAGAACACATTTTTGTGCGACGACGAACAATAAAACAACGTATTCAATCCAGAGGTCGTTATGGGAACCAATGACAACGTACTCGAGTAGAAGAGGAAAAGAGGCGTGACAAGAGTTACAGTTACATTCTGTCGTGCAGAAGAGAGTTGTAGTCACAGTGGGAGGAGTTTAAGAAGCGTTCATGAGTCCAACGGCAGAGGGAACCGAACTGTTCTGGTGGAGGGAGGTTCTGGTCCGGCCTGAGGGGCGTGGCCTCCTGCATGAGGGGCGTGGCCTCCTGCCTGAGGGGCGTGAATCATCTTAATTATATTGAAGCTCAGGAGAACAAAGACACAAACGCTCAAGTGTTTAATTTGGACTCACGAGTAACAAAGGGGATCGAGTTTGGAGAGACAAACGACATTGCTGCTTTTTGCATGAAGATATTGATCAGTGAAAATATAACACAAACTCTTTATTTACAACCACTTCACAAAAGGCACGTTCTCTTCAGTCACACGGGAACATAAAGGCACGAGGTGTGTTGCCGCGGTTACAGGCGACTCTTCCACACGGAGTTGGCTGAGGAAAAGACACAAACACAGTCAAGAACCATTCAGACGCAAACCACGTTCAAAGTGTCGTACTCTGGACGATGAGACCCTCCTTCTGCAGCTTCTTCAGATGATGCAGTAGGTTCACCTCAGCCGCTCTGTGTAGGTGCTCAGGAGTGTCCTACAACACACACCACACACACACAGGCTCAGGAGTGTCCTACAACACACACACCACACACACACAGGCTCAGGAGTGTCCTACAACACACACACAGGCTCAGGAGTGTCCTACAACACACACACCGTACACACACAGGCTCAGGAGTGTCCTACAACAACACACCACACACAACAGCTCAGAGTGTCCTCACACACACACACAGGCTCAGTGTCCTACACACACACCACACACACACAGGCTCAGGAGTGTCCTACAACACACACACACACACACAGGCTCAGGGTGTCCTACACACACACACACCACACACAACAGCTCAGGAGTGTCCTTCTCCACAACACACACACACACACACAGGCTCAGGAGTGTCCTACAACACACACACCACACACAGGCTCAGGAGTGTCCTACACACACACACACACACACACACACAGGCTCAGGAGTGTCCTACAACACACACACACACACAGGCTCAGGAGTGTCCTACAACACACACACACACACACACACAGGCTCAGGAGTGTCCTACAACACACACACAACACACACACACAGGCTCAGGAGTGTCCTACACACACACACACCACACACACACACACAGGCTCAGGAGTGTCCTACAACACACACACACACACACAGGCTCAGGAGTGTGTCCTACAACACACACACCACACACACACAGGCTCAAGGAGTGTCCTACAACACACACACACCACACACACACAGGCTCAGGAGTGTCCTACAACACACACACACACACACACAGGCTCAGGAGTGTCCTACAACACACACACCACACAACACACAGGCTCAGGAGTGTCCTACACCAACACACACACCACACACACACACACAGGCTCAGGAGTGTCCTTCCTACACACACACACACAGGCTCAGGAGTGTCCTACAACACACACACAGGCTCAGGTCAGTGTCCTACACACACACACACACAGGCTCAGGAGTGTCCTACAACACACACACACACAGGCCTCAGGAGTGTCCTACAACACACACACAGGCTCAGGAGTGGTCCTACACACACACACACACAACACACAGGCTCAGGAGTGTCCTACAACACACACACAGGCTCAGGAGTGTCCTACAACACACCACACACACAACACACACACAGGCTCAGGAGTGTCCTACAACACACACACACACACACAGGCTCAGGAGTGTCCTACAACACACACACACACACACACACACCTCAGGAGTGTCCTACAAACACACACACCGCTCAGGAGTGTCCTACAACACACACACACACACCAGGAGTGTCCTACAACAACACACACAGGCTCAGGAGTGTCCTACAACACACACACAGGCTCAGGAGTGTCCTACAACACACACAGGCTCAGGAGTGTCCTACAACACACACACACACACACGCTCAGGAGTGTCCTACAACACACACAGGCTCAGGAGTGTCCTACAACACACACACACACGCTCAGGAGTGTCCAACAACACACACACACACACACACGTGTGTGTGTCTTTGTCACAAGACTTGCAACAATTCTGAGTTTCCAGAAATGACAAAGTCCGCCATCCGTAAAGTCCGCCATCCGTAAAGTCCGCCATCCGTAAAGTCCGTCATCTGTAAACTCCGTCATCCGTAAAGTCAGTCATCCGTAAAGTCCGTCATCCGTAAAGTCCGTCATCCGTAAAGTCTGTCATCTGTAAAGTCTGTCATCCGTAAAGTCTGTCATCTGTAAACTCCGTCATCCGTAAAGTCAGTCATCCGTAAAGTCCGTCATCCGTAAAGTCCGTCATCCGTAAAGTCTGTCATCTGTAAAGTCTGTCATCTGTAAAGTCTGTCATCTGTAAAGTCTGTCATCCGTAAAGTCCGTCAGTCTGTAAAGTCCGTCATCCGTAAAGTCAAGTATCGTAAACTCCGTCATCTTAAACGTCATCCGTAAAGTCCGTCTCCGTAAAGTCATCTCGTAAAGTCCCGTCATCTGTAAAGTCCGTCATCCGTAAAGTCCGTCATCCGTAAAGTCCGTCATCTGTAAAGTCCGTCATCTGTAAAGTCTGTCATCTGTAAAGTCTGTCATCTGTAAAGTCTGGGCTCAGACCTTGTAAACCTGCTTGACGAGCTGGCTGGAGGTGAAGCCCGTCTCGGCGGCTCTCACGGTGCTCAGGATCTGCTGCTCCCTCTGGTTTCTGTGGGCGATGTACATCTGGATCTTTGACATTGGCGTCCTGCACCACCGGCCCGTGGCCTGGACGCAGACGAGAAGACACATCCACATTTATTACATGATGTTATTACGCGTGACGCCACAGGTTATTACGCGTGACGCCACAGGTTATTACGCGTGACTGCACAGGTTATTTACGCGTGACTGCACAGGTTATTACGCGTGACTGCCACAGGTTATTACGCGTGACGCACAGGTTATTCGCGTGACGCACAGGTTATTACGCGTGACGCCACAGGTTATTACGCGTGACGCCACAGGTTATTACGCGTGACGCCACAGGTTATACGCGTACGCGTGACGCCACAGGTTATTACGCGTGACGTTATTCGCGTGAGCCACAGGTACGCGTGACGCCACAGGTTATTACGCGACTTGACTCCACAGGTTATTACACGTGTTGGTATTCATTCCCTGTAATAGAGGTGGGAGGTTTATCTGATGATGTTGTGACGTTTCTTTTATCAGATGTTCTTCCACTGACCGCTCCTGCCCCCTGGTGGTGGTCTCTGGAGAAGTGAGTCCCAGGTGTGAGACAAAGTGGTTTTCTCTCTTGCAGTGGTCAGATATTACACATTTGAGGTTTTCCTGTGTTGCCTTTTCTTTTTCTTTCTTTCTTTTCTGGTCAGTCTGATGTATCTGTCAGACTGACCACCAGGGGGCAGGAGCGGTCGGTCTGATGGATTTGTCAGACTGACCACTCCTGGGAAGAACATCTGACAGAAGACGCATCACAACATCAGACTCTGCCGCCCAAACATGTGACCACCGTCTTAGTAGAAGAAAAGTGACCTCAAAACGAGACCGAAAACCTGGTTCTACTTCAGAACCAGCAGATCTAGACCAGTTCTAAAAAGGACTAAAATGTGGATAAAATTTACTCGAACTTCAACTATTACAACCTTATATAATATAAATATATACATTCTTGATATATATAATATATAATATGATATGTACACATATACATATACAACACACACACATATATACGTGTGTATATATACACATATTTACACACGTATATACATATATGTGTATATATACACATTTATGTGTATACATAGACATATATATATACACATATACCTCTCCTCTCTCTCTTATATACATATATACACATATATACGTGTATATATGTATATATATGTACACACATATATACACACACACATACATATATACATACCCACACACACATACATATACACACACACACACACATATATATAATACACATATATATTAATGTGTGTGTATATATGTGTGTGTGTGTATATATATGATATATATATATATATATATATATATATATATACATATATATATATCAATATATATCACACATATATTATACACACACACAACATATATACATATATTATATACATATATATACATACATATACATATATACATATTATAATATATAATATATACATATACAACATATACATACATATACATACATATAACATATATATACATATATATATATACATACATACATATATACATATACATATATACATACATACATATACATATATACATACATACATACATACATATATATACATAATACTATATCATATATATTTATATAATCATACATATATATATATATATATATATATATATATACATATATATATATATATATATATATACTATATATATATACATATATATATATATATATATATATATATATATATATATATATATATATATATATATATATATATATATATTATATATATATATATATTATATATATATATATATATATATATATATATATATATATATATATATATATATATATATATAGGTAATAGGACCACACAGGATGAACTCATATAGGATTCAATTGAAGTACAAGTAGTAAGAAAATGATGAGGGCAGGACAAAGTACTGTCCTGTTATTAAAGCCAGACTGTATACATGTATGAAGGTGTCGTGCTCTGCCTACTGACCCGGGTAAATACTGACCCGGGTAAATACTGACCCGGGTAAATACTGACCCGGGTAAAATACTGGACCCGGGTAGATGAGCTGCGCCCGCTGCTGCAGTAGGACCTCCAGGCTCCTCATGTAGTCGTACAGATCCTCAAAGACTGCGGTGCCTTCGCCCAGAATACAGTCTCCAGAGAAGAGCGCCCCCTCTTCCTCCAGCAGCAGAGACATGTGGTCATCTGTGTGACCCCCGGCGTGAACAGGACCCTGAGGGAGGAGCAGAGTGAGAGCGGGACCCTGAGGGAGGAACTGAGGACCGAGGGAGGAACAGGACCCTGAGAGGGAGGAAGCAGGACCCTGGAGGAGGGAGGAGGCAGAGTGTGAGCGGGACCTGAGGGAGGAAGCAGGACCCTGAGGGAGGAACAGGACCCTGAGGGAGGAGCAGAGTGTGAGCGGGACCCTGAGGGAGGAGCAGGACCCTTGAGGGAGGAGCAGGACCTGCGGGGAGAGAGGACAGGGACCCTGAGGGAGGACAGAGTCTGGCAGGACCCTAAGGGAGGAGGAGGACCCTGAGGGAGGAAGACAGTGACCGGCTTGAGGAGTGGTAGAAAGAGTAGTGAGGGGGGGTCCGTGAGATCTCCCTGAAGGGAGGGAGAGGAGACCTCGACGCGTAGGGCAATCAGGACCGCTGAGAGGAGGAACAGGAATCAGTCTTGACAGTGAATGATGGAGCAGAGTGTGAGAGACTGGGACCTCATCTAGTGAGGGAGGAACAGGGAGACGCTGAGGGAGGAACAGGACCCTGAGGCTGGACATAGATGTGTGACGCTCGGCTTGGAGCTGAGGGAAGCCGTGAGGCAGCGACCACTCTGAGAGGGTGAATCGGGGACTCCTGAGGAGGTGGGAGTGCGAGGAGATGGGTGATGCCCGGTTAGATCCGGGCTGAAGGGAGGACTGGGATCCTGGCTCAGTGAGCTGGGAGGGATGTAGTAGCGGGACGTAGCACATAGGAGGGAGAACAGTGACCACTCGCAGTGGGTATAAGGGAAGGAAGGGAGCGTGATGAGCAGGAACCGGGCAGAGTGAGGAGCAGGAGCTGTAGAGCTGGGATCTCATGGGCTGCTGGTGTTGTAGAACCGCTGGGAGGGGATGCCAGTAGACATGCACTCGTCTGAGGGATGGCAGAATGGAGATTCACTCGAGGGAGGAATCATCACGACCCTGAGGGAGGAAACAGGAACCCTGGGAGCGTGAGGACAGGACCTGAGCGCGAGGAGCGAGAGTTGTGTGAGCCGGCATGGGAGCCGCTGCTGACAGGGGAGGATACAGAGAGCTGTGTGAGATAGAAAGGGTACAGGTTGCAGGAGTGAAAGGCACGCGAACCCATCTGTGACACATTCCCCTGAGAGCCCCTTGAATACACTCCACCGTGAACCCAGCCTGAACCTACTTCTGATCCACCTGAACCCATCTGAACCCTATCCGGTGAACCTCCACTCTATGTAAGGGCGCGCCACCTTGAACCACTGAAACTCGCTATCTGAACCCGCACTTGAAAACCCGCAGCTTGAACCACTCGCTGACCTACCTGAACGCCACCTGTGACGAGGCTTCCCTCTAGAACCAGCTGCCTGAAACCACGGACTGCCTGAACCCTGCTATGCACGGCTGATAGACCGGCTCACATCTAAAAGCCGGAGTGAAACTCGCCACTGAGACCTGATAACCACCTTGAAACTCACTGAACCCACCTGAACGGAGCTGGCTTGCCCTGAGATTGCCGTGCTTCGACTCCGTTCGGAGAAGCCCTAAGCTCCCAGTCTTTTCGAGGAGTAGAGTTGTAGTTCCCGTTTTTCACTTCTGGAGATCTTGCTGGAGACCATACACGCTCTCGGAGAGAGTTCCTTACTCTGGCGGCTCGACATTTCACTGAGTACTGCGAGGATGAGGGAGTCAAGAAGTGGGTTCAGAGGACGGGTGTGGTCAAGAGAGAGAGTAGGGTCAAGCGTGAGCGAGTGGGATGGCGAAAGTCGGCTTAAGTGGATTCCAGGGGAGGACAGTAGAGACGTGGTCATCGAGGGATGCAGAAGGAGACTGGGTCCATGAGAGCGTGAAGCGGAGGAGTAGGGTCAGAAGAAGGTGTGTGTGGAGCGCTGAGGGAGAGTCGTTCACCATGGGCAGCATGAGAGGGATCAGAGGGAGCAAGGAGAGGGTCCGAGGGGCTTCAGGCCAGGACAGGGTGTGAGAGGCGTCAGTAGGAGGGGGTGAGGAGGAGGAGAGGTCATGAGGAAGCGGAGGAGAGGGTCAGAGAGGAGGCGCCAGGAGAGGGTTCACGAGGAGAAGAGAGAGCACGGGCTCACGCAGGGAGCAGCGTAGGAGCACATGAGTGCGAGAGAGAGGTCAGAGGAGCATGAGGGAGTGAGGCAGAGGGTCAGTAGTGAGGAGAGGTCTAGCAGGATAGAGCAGTATCAGAGGAGCCAGAGGAGAGTGATCATGGGAGGAGCAGAGTGGAGAAGGTCAGAGAGATCGAGGCTAGGAGAAGGTCAGTAGTCAGAGGGAAGCAGAGCGATGTCAGCACGGAGAGGGTCTACGAGCAGTGTCACTATCTAGGAGGGGCTGATCAAGAGGAGGGGCTATCTGATGGCGAGAGAGAGAGAGGGTCAGAGGGTCAGCATATGAGGCAGAGGACGCCGGGCGTGTCCAATGAGCCGATGCGGATGGTCAGACAAGGCAGAGGAGGGGGTCCAGAGGAGCAGAGGAGCAGAGGAGTAGGGTCAGAGCGAGCAGGTGGAGAGGGTCACCGTGTAGGAGTGCGAAAGTGGAGGGGGGTCGCTTCGGCTCATATAGGAGCTAGGGTCAGGAGGAGCAGAAAGGGATAGGGATCAAAGGCGTGAGAAGAGGTCCGGCTTCAGTCAGTTCGCAGCCTGTAGACGAGGAGATTCAGCATGTGGAAGAGAGAGGGGTCAAGCATCGGTATAGCAGAGGCAGAGGTCAGATGGTCGGTCTAGAGGAGGAGGGTCAGAGGAGCAGGAGGCAGTAGCGGTTAGAGACGCGAGGGAGTTCAGATGGACGTCAGGTAACTCTGGAGTGAGGGTCTCAGAGTGACTCCGCACGAGAAGTGGCTCTAGAGGCATGAAAGAGGGCAGATGGGCGAGAGTGAGACATGGGCATCGGAGAGTCGGATTCTATGGATGGGTTAGCAGTGCCGAGTAGGGTTCAGGATAGTGGAGGAGGGTAGGAGAGGGTCGAGTGACGGCGGATCGAAGCGGATTCCAGGCTGCCGACTCAGTGAGTGCCAGAGAGAAGGGTCAGTAGGGTAGCTGAAGCGGAGAAGTGGTCATAGGCGTTCTAGGAGGAGAGGGGAGAGGAGCGGCAGGATTAGGGTTCCATGAGAGCAGAGGAGAGGCTCTAGAGGGCACGCAGAGACGGGACGACTGTCAAGCTCAAGGAGTTCACAGGAGAGGGTCAGAGGTAGCAAGAGGAGAGGGTCGAGAAGGGGCAGAGCGCAGTCGCAGGTTCTCGCAGACGGTAGCATAGAGGCAGTCAAGAGGAGCAGAGGGAGGAGGGTCAGAGAGCAGAGAGAGGTCGCATGCAGAGCAGCACGTGCCAGGGTCACCAGTACGAGTCACAGGAGGTTCAGAGGACCGGGGTCATATTGGGACGCAGAGGGACGGCGCGGTCTTGCAGGGGTTAGCAGCAGGAGCAGGGTTTCAGAGAGCGAGTCAGGGCGCAGAGGCGTCTATGAGGTAGCAGCGAGCGTGGAGATCAGTACGGGGGATGAGGAGGAGTTGGTTACAGGGAGGAGTCAGAGCGCATGCGGGATCACGAGGCATGCACGCAGAGGTCAGAGGGCAGGAGAGCGGCTCCGAGGACGTGGCGTCGGAGGAGCAGAGGAGCGGGTCCTAGAAGAGGCGAACGGGTCAGAGGAGCAGAGGAGAGGGTTCATGAGGAGCACGCAGGACGAGTGTCAGAGGAGCTAGAGAGAGTCGTTCAGCATGGCAGACAGAGGGTAACACAGGATGAGGTCAGAGTGGTCAGAGGATAGGGTGCACGAGGAGCAGAGCGGAGAGGGTCCAGAAGGATCAGCCCATAGGAGAGGGTCAGAGGAGCAGAGGGCACGAGGTATGCAGCCAGAAGGAGGGTCAGAGAGCACGGTTCAGTCAGAATGTCAGTAGGCTCTAGGAGGAGAAGGGTCAGTAGAGCAGAGGTAGTGAGACTATGAGCGGAGATCAAGGTCAGTAGATCTAGACGGGTGCTAGAGGGCTCAGAGCGTAGTATAGAGAGGGTCAGAGGGAGCCAGAGCAGTAAGTGGTTCAGAGGCAGACAGAGCCAGAGTGGTCAAGAGAGCTAAGTTGCTAGAGGGTGTACAGAGGAGAGGCAAGAATGGTGGGAAGAGGGTCATTGAAGGGAGATATGAGTCAGAGAGAGCGCCACGGTCAGTAGTGGAGGGAGAGGGGTTCAGATGGAGCAGAGGGCCTCAGAGAGCAGCTAGGGTCAGAGGAAGCAGAGGGAGTCAGATGTGCGAGCCAGTAGGTCAGCAGCGAGCGGAGGAGCCGAGAGAGAGATATAGGAGGAGAGGGTTCAGGAGGAGCGGCTAGAGATGAAGGGTCACAGAGGACAGCGAGCGGGCTCATGGAGGAGCATGAGAGGCGTCGAGGAGCAGAGGGGGAATCGCTGGATTCAGAGAGGAGCAGTAGTGAGTGGTCAGAGGAGCAGAGGAGGTCAGAGAGTAGGGGTTCAGCCAGGAGGGGGAGATCAGCAGGGCAACGAGGACGTAGAGCGCGGAGGTGCGACATGAGGAGCAGGAGGAGCAGGGGTCAGAGGAGGGACAGGGGCAGGAAGCGGTCAGCAGGAGCACGTAAGAGCGAGTGCTCGAGGAGCAGTAGGGAGGAGGGTCAGCAGAGCGACGCGTGGGCAGAGGAGCAGAGAGGGTCAGAGGAGCAGGAGCGCGGTCAGAGGAGTGGGTCAGAGAGCGTTCAGAGGAGCAAGAGGAGCGGGAGAGGGTCAGAGGAGCAGGAGGGGTCAGAGAGTGGGTCAGAGGAGCAGAGAGGGTCAGAGGAGCAGAGAGAGCAGAGGGGAGGGTCAGAGGAGCCTAGAGGGCAGAGAGCAGGGGAAAGAGGGCAAGGGCAGAAGGAGCGGAAGTCAGAGGAGAGGGTCAGAGGAGCAGAGTGCGGGGCGCTGACCTTCTCTTTGACGTCCGGCCCGGCCCCGCTGTGGTCTCCGCGTGCAGTGTGTGACCACGATCTCCTGGACGCTGCTTGCTGAACTGAGTGTCTTTTTGAGGTTGGAGATGTATTCTGGGACGGAGCGCTCGCCGGCGTCGGATCAGCACGGTCTGCCAGAGGGAAACAGACATCAGGAGTCGGACCTCTCCTGCCTGCTGCGCCTCCTCCTGCTCCTCATGCTCCTCATGCTCCTCCTCCTCATGCTCCTCCTCCCTGCTCCTCCTCCCTGCTCTCCTCCTTTCTCCTGCCGCTCTCCTCCTCCTGCACTCCTCCTCCGCTTCCTCCTGCTCCTCCTCCTGCTGCTCCTCCTCCTGCACCTCCTCCTCCCTGCTCCTTCTCCTGCCGCTCCTCCCTCTTCCTCCTGCACCTCTTCCCCCTGCTCCTGCTGCTCCTCTGCTCCTGCTGCTCCTCCTCCTCCTGCTGCTCCTCCTGCTCCTCCTCCTCCTCCTGCTCCTCCTCCTGCCTCCTGCTCCTTCCTCCAGGAGAAGCTCAGAAAACCTTGACACAAAGCAGGAAACGCGGTGTCACAGGGTTTTGTGAGCGGTCAGCGAGCGTCCGAGTGCCGCACGTCGTTGTGTGTCTGTGTGTCTGTGTGGTCCTACAGTTGCGGGGGGCCGTACGTGGAGCGGTGCAGGGGTCCACCGTCCCCCTGTGGTCGTGTTCTACGCGGGTTTGAATTCAATCCACAAAACACCAGAAAGAATGTGTTCTTTTTGTCGTTTTGTTTATTCCTTTGTCTTTTTTTCGTTTTGTCGCGGGGGTTTTGTTTTTTCACTGCATTGTTGTCGTGGTGACCCCCGGGGGCCGCCGGGGGGCCGCTCCCCAGAAAACCTTTTCTTACACGTGCAAAAGCAATTAGAAAACAAATAAAAGGGCAAAAACTAACTCACTTCAGTGTCATTAATGTCACTTCTAAAACATGGACCGGCGCCTCCTGCTGGTGCCAGAGTCAGGACTAAACACGGACCGGCCTCCTGCTGGTGCCAGAGTCAGGACTAAACACGGAGACCGGCCTCCTGCTGGTGCCAGAGTCAGGACTAAACACGGACCGGCCTCCTGCTGGTGCCAGTGTCAGGACTGAACATGGACGCGGCCTCCTGCTGGTGCCAGAGTAGGAACTAACACGGACCAGCCTCCTCTGGTGCCAGAGTCAGGACTAAACACGGACCGGCCTCCTGCGGTGCCAGAGTCAGGACTAAACACCGGACCAGCCTCCTGTTGGTGCCAGAGTCAGGACTAAACACGGACCGGCCTCCTGCTGGTGCCAGAGTCAGGACTAAACAAAACGGGACCGGCCTCCTGCTGCCTGCTGGTGCCAGAGTCAGGACTAAACACGGACCGGCCTCCTGCTGGTGCCAGAGTCAGGACTAAAACACGGACCAGCCTCCTGCTGGTGCCAGAGTCAGGACTAAACACGGACCAGCCTCCTGCTGGTGCCAGAGTCAGGTCAGGACTGAAACACGGACCGGCCTCCTGCTGGTGCCAGAGTGACTAAACAGGACGGCCTCCTGCTGGTGCCAAGGACTGGACCGGCCTCCTGCTGGTGCCAGAGTCAGACTAAACACGGACCGGCCTCCTGCTGGTGCCAGAGTCAGGACTAAACACGGACCGGCCTCCTGCTGGTGCCAGAGTCAGGACTAAACACGGACCGGCCTCCTGCTGGTGCCAGCCAGTCAGGACTGAACACGGACCGGCCTCCTGCTGGTCGCCAGTGTCAGGACGAACAACGGACCGGCCTCCTGCTGGTGCCAGAGTCAGGACTAAACACGGACCGGCCTCCTGCTGGTGCCAGAGTCAGGACTAAACACGGACCGGCCTCCTGCTGGTGCCAGAGTCAGGACTAAACACGGACCGGCCTCCTGCTGGTGCCAGAGTCAGGACTAAAACACGGACCGGCCAGAGTCTAAACTGCCTCCTGGTGCCAGAGTCAGGACTAAAACGGACCGGCCTCCTGCTGGTGCCCAGAGTCAGGAAACTAAACATGGACCGGCCTCCTGCTGGTGCCAGAGTCAGGACTAAACATGGACCGCCTCCTGCTGGTGCCAGAGTCAGGACCAGCCTCCTGCTGACCGGACCGCCTGCTTGTGCCAGTCAGGACTAAACATGGACCGGCCTCCTGCTGGTGCCCAAGAGTCAGGACTAAACATGGACCGGCCTCCTGCTGGTGCCAGAGTCAGCCAGAGTAAACATGGACCAGCCTCCTGCTGGTGCCAGAGTCCTAAACATGGCCTGCGGTGCCAGAGTCAGGACTAAACCGTGACCGGCCTCCTGCTGGTGCCAGAGTCAGGACTAAAACACGGACCGGCCTCCTGCTGGTGCCAGAGTCAGGACTAAACATGGACCGGCCTCCTGCTGGTGCCCAGAGTCAGACTAAACATGGACCGGCCTCCTGCTGGTGCCGAGTCAGGACTAAACATGGACCGGCCTCCTGCTGGTGCCAGAGTCAGGACTAACATGGACCAGCCTCCTGCTGGTGCCCAGAGTCAGGACTAAACAGTGGACCGGCCTCCTGCTGGTGCCAGAGTCAGGACTACAAACGGACCGGCCTCCTGCTGGTGCCAGAGTCAGGACTAAACACGGACCGCCTCCTGCTGGTGCCAGAGTCAGGACTAAACATGGACCGGCCTCCTGCTGGTGCCAGAGTCGGGACTAAACATGGAGCGGCCTCCTGCTGGTGCCAGAGTCGGGACTAAACATGGAGCGGCCTCCTGCTGGTGCCTCCTGCTCTGTCTCTGCTCTGACAATGTTCAAATCTAGACTGTGAAGAACTTTGACCCCGGCCTTGTGTCTGGCTTGTGCTCCAAAATTACACTTGCCCTGTGCCCGGTGTAGTGCCCGGTGTAGTGCCCGGTGTAGTGGCCCGGTGTAGTGCCCGGTGTAGTGCCCGGTGTAGTGCCGGTGTAGTGCCCCTCCCCTAGTGCCCGGTGTAGTGCCCGGTGTAGTGCCCGGTGTAGTGTAGCCCTGTGCCCGTGTAGTGCCGGTGTAGTGCCCCTCCCCTGTGCCCGGTGTAGTGCCCGGTGCCCGGTGTAGTGCCCCTCCCCTGTGCCCGGTGTAGTGCCCCTCACCTGTGCCCGGTGCCCACCAGGTAAGTGTTGGTCCCCTGCAGAGTCATGGGCCCCGGGTTACAGCCCAGGACCCGCACCACGCGGGCGGACAGCTGCTCCACGCGCGGGATCACGGCGCTCATGGTTCTCACCGGGACCACCGACAGAAGACCCGGGACGGACTGAAGACAAACTACAGTTTGCTTGTCAAAACAAGTGCACAGCGCGAGGAGAGAAGCCGGAAGTAAACAGGAAACGTCGCGTCACATGAGCCACCTTTACTTCCGGCTGACTGAACTTACAAAATAAAACGCGCTCTTTCTTTACAACGCGTTTGTTTCACGCGAGTCGTTTGAAACGCAGTTGAAATGAGTCCACGGTGGGTTTATCGTCCCCTCTTTGTTTAGTTACATTTAAGCAACAACAAAAACGGCCCTTCAACTCGAATCAATGAGCGTTAACGACCAGCAGGCGGCGCCATTGTACTGTTTGTAGCGCTCCCAGTCGCAGACCTCCAGGGTTTGTGTTTCAGACTTTAAGAAAGAGTGAAAATGAAGTATTTGAACAGTACATTTTAGTATGAGGGTCATCAGTATGACTACTACAAGATGTGACATACGAATATAAGCAGAGGTATTTGTACTCAACTAGGGTTAGTCGACTAGTCAGTGATCATATTTTACTTAACTAGTCAATTAATTATTTACATGATAATAATAATCCTAATAAAATATTAATAATAATATAATAATAATGATAAAATAATAATAATAATAATAATAATAATAATAATAATAATAATAATAATAATAATAATAATAATAATATAATAATAATAATAACTCTCCTCTTATACAAACTTGTAAACTGTCTAATAATAATACAATAATAATGGTAAACTATTACCATTATTATTATTATTATTATTATTATTATTATTATTAGTATTATTAGCTTTTCAATCCTGGTCCAACTTGTTCCAAACGTGAACATCTGAACCACGCGGCACGTCGTGTCACAGTGGCAGCCGTTTGGAACTTTACAGGATGTTTTAGATTACGCGCGTCTCCGATATCGGCGGAGACGCGCGTCTCCGTTATCGGCGGTGACGCGCGTCTCCGATAATCGGCGGTGACGCGCGTCTCCGATATCGGCGGTGACGCGCGTCTCCGATAATCGGCGGTGACGCGGTGACGCGCGTCTCCGATATCGGCGGTGACGCGCGTCTCCGATATCGGCGGTGACGCGCGTCTCCGATAATCGGCGGTGACGCGCGTCTCCGATAATCGGCGGTGACGCGCGTCTCCGATAATCGGCAGTGACACGCGTGGTTCATTTGTCCGGATCATTCTCTCTCTGTTCATTTAAAGCATCACCTGTTGCTTGGCAACACTAATATCTCGGTGACATCTGCCCGGCAACAGCCTCGCTCTGCAGCCAATCAGAGCCAACAGAAAGATGTTTAAGTTTAATGCTACAAAGAAAACATTTTAACTTTAAAATAAAAGTGTTTCTGACACAAAACACAACTCTTTTATTTTGGCTTTTTGATGTAGAACAGTTTACAAAAATGAGTGTCAGACTTTCCTGAAGCTCTAAGTTTTCTAAGTGCTCTGAGGTACCCTCAGTTCTCTGAAGTAATCTAAGTTCTCTTAAGTTTCTCTGAGGTACTCTCAGTTCTCTGAGTTACTCTAAGTTCTCTGAAGTACTCTCAGTTCTCTGAAGTACTCTCAGTTCTCTGAAGTACTCCAAGTTCTCTGAGGTACTCTCAGTTCTCTGAAGTACTCTAAGTTATCTTAAGTTCCTCTGAGGTACTCTCAGTTCTCTGAGTTACTCTAAGTTCTCTGAAGTACTCTCAGTTCTCTGAAGTACTCCAAGTTCTCTTAAGTTCCTCTGAGGTACTCTCAGTTCTCTGAGTTACTCTAAGTTCTCTGAAGTACTCTCAGTTATCTGAAGTACTCTCAGTTCTCTGAAGTACTCCAAGTTCTCTGAGGTACTCTCAGTTCTCTGAAGTACTCCAAGTTCTCTGAGGTACTCTCAGTTCTCTGAGTTACTCTAAGTTCTCTGAAGTACTCTACTCTCAGTTCTCTGAAGTACTCCAAGTTCTTGGTACTTTTCCACAGGAATGCCACAACAATTTGGCGTCACGAACAGGATCAAACACTGCTTCACACGACCCAAGAAGACAGACCACCAGGCGAAGGAGTAGTTCGTTAGTCCACCAGGGGTCAGAAACAAGGGCCGGCTGCAACTCCAACCTCAACCACTGAGGACGTCGTGGGACCTTTGAATTGCAACGATCTCAAGCGCGTGAGCAGGGGTCAGAGCAGGTCATTCACTGAAGTTCTCTAAGTTCTCTCTTCATGTCGGCTTCAGAGCAGATTTAGACTCATAGAGACTCATAGACTCATTTTTCCGTTTATCTATTTATCGATTTTCATAAAAGTCGAGCAGGAAAAACTCCAGTGTCGATGGGTTTCCCTCTTCTGCAGCCCCTCAGGAACATAAAGCCTTTAACGTACAAATCTTACTTAAAGTTCCAGTACGTCACTTTTTGGTCAAAAAATTAGCCAAAAAAGCCACAATGATTTAATTTAGTTTATTTCATTGCACTGAAACTTTGAATCAGAGGTTTTACTGTCAGTGAACTCACGACAGGCTGAAACTATGAAGAATACAGTAAAATAATAATATTAAAAATAATATAATAACAATAATATAATAATAATATAATCATAATAATAATAATATAATATTAATATAGCAATAATATAATAATAATAATAATAATATAAATATAATAAATATAATAATAATATAATTTAAATAATAATAATAATAATAATAATATAATAATACAATAATAATATAAAAATAATAATAATAGTATAATAAAAATAATATAATAATAATAGTAATAATAATAATAATAATAATAGTATAAATAAAGTGTCCTTGCTGTGAGCATGCCTCAACACAAACCTGACTCGTACCTCCTCCTGCTTGTTGTTCCTTTGGCTGTGATGGTCCACAGTTTTCCATCTGCACGGAGAATGTTCCGGAGTGCTGCTTCTTTACGCCTCCGGAAAGTTACGCACCGTTGCTTTAAATATGACGAAGCGCGACGTGTGAAAGCGACAGAGTAAATGAGTGAATAGTATTTTGTGGATTAAGTTTGTTTCCGCTCTTAAAACGTCACAACGCGACGCTCAAATATGAATATCAGATCAGAGGTCACGGCGTAGTGAAAGTCCTCGTGGTGATTCTGGATAAAAACACGACACATTTCTGCTTCAACAATAGTTTTATTTGTAGTTTTACACCGATAGAACAAAATATCTCCTCTTGCGTATGTACACTTCGGACCGCCGCAGCTTCCACTACGTTTTCTACATAATGATCTTTAAATAACGAGGGTCTTTGACCAAGCTAACGACGACACGTCACACGCCCACTTCACGCTGCGACGAGACACGTCCGCGCCCGCGTAAACGACTGCGAGATCTCACCAAATTTAAATGTGTTTTCTTGTTTTAAGCTAATTCTGGTGAGAAAACGTTGATGTAAAAACAGAAAATTCATTATCAGGAAAAAAAGACACCAAATTTACTACATAAAAAAAAAAACTTTGAATTTTTCGTTATCCATTTTACTTACAATAAAAATACTTTTTGATGAACATTTATAGGATTCTACTTAATTAAAACCAATATATTCTTTGTCTTTTCTTTTCACTTGCGATGAATAAATACTTATATTAACTCGAAACGAATCTGAGCGTTTCCAAAGTAATAAATGATGATGAATATTTAAATTCCAGTCATTTAAACTCACGTCGAAGCGTCTCGTTCACAGGCGATAATATGAGGATAAAACGATAAAAAGAGAGGGGTTTTTGCAGCAGAATTACATCATCTTTTCACTGCGGCGGGTTTTTCTTTCATCAGAATCTCGGAGGGTTTGGAAACGTCCTCCTCGGCCTCAGAGCGTTTAAAAACAGGGGGGAGAGAGGGGGAGAGGGGGGAGAGGGGAGGGATGATTCCTAAACCGCTTTACCCTCATTTTGTGAAAGAATATATTTGTTAATAAGAATAGTGAAACGTAAGAGAAGGTCAAGTTCCTCCTCTGGACAAAACGCCAAACTTTTACAGCGTCTCAGCGAGAGAGAGAGACCGAGAGAGGGGGGAGAGAAAGGCGGGAGACAAGGGGGGAGTAAGGGAGGGACAGGGGAGGGAAAGAGGGGAGTGGGGTGGGGAGAGAGAGGGGAGAGAAAGTGGGAGAGAAAGAAACACAAAGTGGGGAGAGAAAGAAGAGAGACAGGGGAGAGAAAGAGGAGAGGAAGGAGGAGAGGAAGAGGAGAGGAAGGGGAGAGAGCATGTGGCACGAGCATGTGGCACTAGCATGTGGCAAAAGTGCAGTGAACAACGGACAAGAAGAGAGAGAGAGAGGGAGAGAGAGAGCGAGGGGGCGGGGTCATGCAGAAGCACGTCAAACCAACGCAAATTGAATATTCAGTACAATAATGATATTTAAATAACGGTCAAAACACAGAAGAGTTCAATAAACAGACATTTCAAACGTGTTTCCGAACGTCGCCTGTGCTAACGGCGAGCTAACGGCGAGCTAACGGCGAGCTAACGGCGAGCTAAAACACGCCACAGAGTACATATCCAATGCCATTTTGTGCCGCGCAGCCAGGCGTGCTACATACGACTGCTACCGGCGCCAACACAAGAACACGCCCTCAGAAGGGACTGTTAGCGGCTAAGCTAGTCACCGCTGCGTTTCTCAAAGAGGACAGCGAAAAACATCACACCTGAAGGTCCGGAATACACGTATTTGAGGGTCATTTTTGGAGATTCGAATTCGAACAGAAAATACATGAAGTTTAAAAACACGAGTTAAAATGACCTCATAAAGTCGTCCAACGATCGCAGTCCGAGCCGCGTCGACTTCGGAAGATAACGCTTTCTAAATATGTCACATGAGCCAGAAATACTTCCATCTGATTGGTCCAAGACGTTGTAAATGAGGCGTTTGAGTCTTGATGCTAATGCTAATTTCTGAGCCGAATAAAATACTTAAAATAACGCCACATAAAAACTGTCTTCACTTTCAATCTGACTCTGTCGTTCTGTTAGATTTTGACCCAAACTAAGCGAGGCCACGCGGCTAGCAGTTTTAGCGGCTAATGTGGAGCTGAATTCCACGTTTGGAAACCGGAGTGCGGGTTTCATGGCAACCACAGAGCCAATCAGGGGCGCGGTTGTGGAAAGGTGCCGCAGTTACAGAGAAAGAGGTGAGAAACAGAAAGTGAAAGGGCCAGAGCTGTAGTCAATGGGCTAACGGGCTAACGGGCTAACAGGCTAACGGGCTAACAGGCTAGCTACGTCCACTCATTCTGCAGTATGTTCTGTTGTAAAGTCTTCCACAGCCCGATGTGCGCTGCCTGATCCGTCACTATTTATCGACGTTAGCGCGACTCGGAGGACGTAGCCGCGCGAGGACTAGCATTAGCCGCGCGCCGTCGTGTTCAAACAGGCCCAAGAACGTCTGCCTGCTCCGCCCATTTCTGTTTTCATGTTTCAACGTGCACTTAAGGGTGAATCGACATAAAGAAGTACGTGACGAGCCGAGACGACTGGACTGCCGTGAACTCCAGTCATTTTAACTCATGGTCGTTTGTGCGGTCGTCAGGGGCAACAGGGAGGGGACTTCTAAAACACGCGTGCATGTTGAAGGCCAGACGCTGCCGACAAAAGTCCTTTTTCGGACAGAACCAGCGCGTTGCTCGCGTCTGATTCTGAGTCTCATTCATCACATTTCACGTCGAATGAACGAGGCCAGTTTGGTCACATTTACGTCACATTCTCGGTCAGTTTAGTCCAAAACGAAATAAGAAATCCAAAATGTTTGCATCTAAAACCATTTAAAGCCGCTCTGTCCGTTTTTCACACGTAAACGTCTCGAATGTGTGACGTTTTGGCCGTTTCCAGCCAGAAAAAGCCTGATTTCTGTTGTGTTGTTTCTCACATTTGTGTGAGCGAGCGACACCAGAAGATGTGAGATGTTCCTCACGTTCACCTGCAGCGTCCGGCCTCAACACCAAGTGCTCCTCTAAACAGACCTCAACACCAAGTGCTCCTCTAAACAGACACTGAGCTGAAGGTCCAGAAAATGTCCAGCGTGAAGTCGTCAAAAGTAAAAGTGAAAAGAGTAAAACCGTGACATTTTAGATCCGCTGCGATCACGACGGGGACGAGCTGAACCAGGGAGAAACCGCGGAGGCCGACACAAAATGGAGGACAAGGCAGAGACCGGAGACACATCGGGGGTCCACGGGGGGGGGGGGTAAGAGGTCACGCAGGCGGTCAGGGGGTCTCCCTTCTATACGGCGGCAGCGCTTTCAAGATGGCGTTCACTCCTCTCGGCAACTGTCGTCAAGGCGAACTCGAACTGGTCCTGAGAAAGAGACAACAGTCGACATGGCAACGGACCCCAGACTCCTCCGTCACTCAGTCTGAACCCGGACTTAAGTCTGGTTTTGTCGTGCTGAGCTTTGGACTAAACGGGACTTTTTTGGTTTATTTACAAATGTATTTATTGTTTTGCCAGTGCTTTATTATAGTTTTATTTTCTTTTGATTATTTTGTTTTGGTTTGGTTTTATATATTTTATTTTATTTTATTATATTTATATTATATTATATTCTTTCATATTATTTATATTGTTGTTCATTATTATTCTTATTCTTATTATATTATTTGTATTCTTAATCTTATTAATATTATTCTTATTCTTATTATAGTTATTCTTATTCTTATTATATTATTCTTATTCTTATATATTATTATTATTCTTATTATATTATTATTATTTATTATATTATCTATATTCTTATAATAATATTTTATTATATATTTTATTTATTTATTTATATTCTTATTATATTTATTATTTTATTATATTTATTCTTATTACTTATTAATTATTTTATTTATATTATTATTATTATTATTATTTTATTATTATTCTATTATTCTTATTCTTATTCTTATTATATTATTATTATTATTATTATTATTATTATTATTATTCTAGTTATTCTTATGTTTATTATTATATTATAATTATTATTTTATTATTATTTTATTATTATTATTATTTTCTATTATTATTATTCTATTATTCTTATTCTATTCTTATTATTTATTATTATTATATTATTATTATTATTATTATTCAATTTATTATTATTATTATTATTATATTATTATTATTATTACTTATTCCATGCTTCTAGGTTTTTATTTTTTTTCCAAAAAATATATATTCTTAAACAATTCTCTAGCCCCGCCACCCTATGTCTTTGTGGTCCACAGAACTCAACGATTCAAACTCGTCATTAAGATGTGTGTTGGGTGAGTCTAACATGAAAACCTGGTTGTTGTTGTTGTTTGTTGTTGTGTGTTGTTGACAGCCCGACTGAAAAGGTAACATTTACCCGCCCCCTACTGGAGATGTAACTCTTCAAAGTATGTGTTTTCTGCTGTAGCCAGCGAGGAGCACGAGCTTTGAAGACGTACAACTCCAGAAGGACAAACCACCATTGAAAGTAACACCACAACAACAAAACACAACAACAACAACAACAACAACAACAACAACAACAACAACAGGATGTGACCTCGGTTAAAAGCCTCTGGAGCAGGCGAGGCTCGCAGTGTTTCACTCGTTTTAACCTTCACTTAACGACAAAGGGAAAGTGACCGACCTTGGTCTGGACCATGCCGGGTCTCTGGTCTCGGAGGTGCTCCAGCGTGGCGGCGATGTCGATCTCCTTCGCTCCTGTCACAGAGAAGACCAGACCAGGATCGAGATCAGGCGAGGAACGAGAGCTTTGACGCGTTCAGAACGAGAGCTTTGGCGCGTTCAGAACGGGAGCTTTGGCGCGTTCAGACGGGAGCTTTCGTCGAACGGGAGCTTTGGCGCGTTCAGAACGGGAGCTTTGGCGCGTTCAGAACGAGAGGCGCGTTCAGCGAGAGCTTTGGCGCGTTCAGAACGAGCTTTGTCAGAACGGGAGCTTTGACGCGTTCAGAACGGGAGCTTTCGCTCCTGAGTCAGAACGGGACAGCGTTCAGAACGGAGCTTTGACCAGAGCTTTGACGCGTTCAGACGGGAGCTTTGAGGCGTTCAGAACGACGCTTTGACGCGTTCAGAACGGGAGCTTTGACGCGTTCAGAACGGGAGCTTTGACGCGTTCAGACGGGAGCTTTGGCGCGTTCAGACGGGAGCTTTGGGCGTTCAGAAACGAGAGCTTTGGCGCGTTCAGAACGGGAGCTTTCGGCGCGTTCAGAACGGGAGCTTTGGCGCGTTCAGAACGGGAGCTTTGGCGCGTTTAGAACAGGGAGCTTTGGGCGGCGTTGCGTTCAGAACGAGAGGCGCGTATCTCAGAACGAGAGCTTTGGCGCGTTCAGAACGGGGAGCTTTGGACGCGTTCAGCAACGGGAGTGGAAGCTTTGACGCGTTCAGAACGGGAGCTTTGACGCGTTCAGAACGGGAGCTTTTGACGGAGTCGAGACGGGAGCTTTGACCGTTCAAGAACGGGAGCTTTTGACATGCGTTCAGAACACGGGAGCTTTTGAGGCGTATCAGACGGAGCTTTGCGCGTTCAGAACGGGAGCTTTGACCGCGTTCAGAACGGGAGCTTTGACGGTCTGTTACACCGATACTGGAGCTTTGACGCGTTCAGAACGGGAGCTTTGGGCAGTTAGAACGGGAGACTTTGGCGCGTTCAGAACTGGGAGTCTTGGCGCGTTCAGAACCGGGAGCTTTGAGCTCGAACGGGCTTACTGTTTACGCGTTCAGAACGGGAGCTTTGACGGTTCGGGGTTTGCGTTCAGAACGGGAGAAGCTTCGGGGAGCTTGGCGCGTTCAACGGATGCCTTAGCGGGAGCTTTGAGGCGCGTTCAGAGAGGAGCTTTGTGCGCGTTCAGAACGGGAGCTTTGACGCGTACGGTTTGACAGAACGGGAGCTTTGACGCGTCAGAACGTCGGTAGGGGAGCTTTTGACGCGTTCAGAAACGGGAGCTTTGACGCGTTCAGAACGGGATGCTTTGAACGGCGTTCAGGTAACGGAGCTTTGAGCGTCAGAACGGAGCTTTGAACGCGTTCAGAACGGGAGCTTTGACGCGTTAAGCGGAGCTTTCGTTCAGAACGAGCTTTGACGTTCAGACGGTGAGCTCCTTTGGCGCGTTTTCTGAGACGGTGAGCTTTTGGGACGAGTTAGAACGAGTTTTGGCGCGTTCAGACGGGTAGCTTTGGCGCGTTCAGAACGGGAGCTTTGGCGCGTTCAGAACGGGAGCTTTGGCGCGTTCAGAACGGGAGCTTTGAACGCGTTCAGAACGGGAGCTTTGACGCGTTCCAGAACGGGAGCTTTGACGCGTTCAGAACGGGAAGCTTTGACGCGTTCAAGAAGCTTGAACGCGTTCGGGAGCTTTGACACGAGAGCTTTGAGGCGTTCAGAACGGGAGCTTTGACGCGTTCAGAACGGGAGCTTTGACGGCGTTCAGAACGAGAGCTTTGACGCGTTCAGAACGAAGGCGCGTTCAGAACGAGAGCTTTCAGACGAGAGCTTTGGCGCGTTCAGACGAGAGCTTTGGCGCGTTCAGAACGAGAGCTTTGACGCGTTCAGAACGAGAGCTTTGGCGGCGTTCAGAACGAGGAGCTTTGACGCGTTCAGAACGAGAGCTTTACGCTTTGACGCGTTCAGAACGAGAGCTTTGACGCGTTCAAAACGAGAGGCACGTTCAGAACGGGAGCTTTGTTCCAGTGTGATGTCATCATTTACAAACAGGAAGTAGTATTATCAACCTGAAATAAAACAAATAAAACAAATAAAATAAATGGGATAGGCTCCAGTCAGCCCTAATGGCAACAAGCGGTAGAATAAAAAATAAAAAATAAAAAATAAAAAATAAAAAATAAAAAATAAAAAATAAAAAATAAAAAATAAAAAATAAAAAATATAAAATAAAAAAAAATATGCTAAACTGGGATAAAAACATATTGATCTTAAGTGTGTTTTAGTCCCGGTTTGAGCCCAGTTTAGTCCTGACGTTGAGACTTGGTTTGGTCCTGTCCTGCTTCTGGCTGAGACCGGGTCCAGACCTGGTTCGTGCGCACGTTAGATCATCATTAAGGATGAATGACGTCATAACCTAGTCCCGCCTCCTTCCATTGGACCCGCTCTCTCTCGTCTCTCGTTTGTGGCCTTTTCAGAGCGAACAAAAACGCGGCGTTCGCAGGAGAGACCCTCGTTGACTCGCGCTTCTGTTTCAAACACAAAAGCCCCCTCGTGTTCCTGTCACTCTGAGCGGGGAACGGAACAAACGCGAGGCCTGAGGGGGGAAAAGGAGGGAGGAGTGAAGAAGCCTGGGGGGAGGGGCCAAGGAAACGGGTGAGGAGGACAGTTATCGCCGTGATAAACCGGACCCAAATCCAGGTTCAAACCCGTCAGCGCCTTCACCGTTCCACGCACAAACGCAGCTGCAGCCAAACGTCGTTTTAAAGGGTCCAAAAACAGCCTAAACCTAAGCGGTTGCCACGGCGCCTGATGCTGTTGCCGCGGCGCCTGATTTCCCGCTCGGCCCCTGCGCTCGTTTTCGCTTTGTTTTTCTGCAATTTGACCATTTATAATGTCACTTCCTGGTTCGACGTGGCCAGCAAATATGACAGGACTGTTACTTAGCAACCAGATGGTAAACAAGGGCCAGAGTTATGATTACACCTGACGACGCCTTTATTTCGTTGAATGACTCTTCATAAAAAGGTGGACGTCTCGAGCGAATTGTCTGCAGTTTGGATGGAACGGCGCTTTTTGATGACATCACAGAGGGAGCCTGTTACTTACGACGATCGTGCACCAGGGGGACCAATCACAGGCTCAGAATGAAACATTAAACCTGAGAGAGGGGGAAGCCACGCCCACCTTTGGCCATCTTGTTGAGGACCATGTCGATGAGGACGTAGGTGCCAGTCCGGCCCGCTCCGTCACTGAAACAGAACACGCCGTGAGGTTCAGTCACATGTCCTGGTCCTTCAGGTGGGCGTCGCGAGTGACAGGTGGGCGTCGCGAGTGACAGGTGGGTGTCGCGAGTGACAGGTGGACGTCGCGAGTGACAGGTGGGCGTCGCAAGTGACAGGTGGGCGTCGTGAAGAGTGAGTGACAGGTGGGTGTCGCGAGTGACAGGTGGGCGTCGCAAGTGACAGGTGGGCGTCGTGAGAGTGAGTGACAGGTGGGTGTCGTGAGAGTGTGAGCGACAGGTGGGCGTCGAGAGCGACAGGTGGGCGTCGAGTGTGACAGGTGGGCGTCGTGAGTGACGTGTGGGCGTCGTGAGTGACAGTGGGCGTCGCGAGTGACAAGTGGGCGTTGTGAGTGACAGGTGGGCGTCGTGAGTGACAGGTGGGCGTCGCGAGTGACAGGTGGGCGTCGCGAGTGACAGGTTGGGCGTCGTGAGTGACAGGTGGGCGTCGCGAGTGACAGGTGGGCGTTGTGAGAGTGAGTCACAGGTGGGTGTCGCGAGTGACAGATGGGCGTCGCGAGTGACAGGTGGGCGTCGTGAGAGTGTGAGCGACAGGTGGGCGTCGAGTGTGACAGGTGGGCGTCGAGAGCAACAGGTGGGCGTCGTGAGAGTGAGTGACAGGTGGGCGTCGTGAGAGTGAGTGACAGGTGGGTGGTCGTGAGAGTGTGAGCGACAGGTGGGCGTCGAGTGTGACAGGTGGGCGTCGAGAGCAACAGGTGGGCGTCGTGAGAGTGAGTGACAGGTGGGCGTCGTGAGAGTGAGTGACAGGTGGGCGGTCGTCGTGAGAGTGAGTGACAGGTGGGCGTCGTGAGAGTGAGTGACAGGTTGGGTGTCGTGAGAGTGTGAGTGACAGGTGGGCGTCGAGAGTGACAGGTGGGCGTCGTGAGAGTGAGCGACAGGTGGGCGTCGTGAGAGTGAGCGACAGGTGGGCGTCGTGAGAGTGGAGTGACAGGTGGGCGTCGAGAGTGACAGGTGGGCGTCGTGAGAGTGAGTGACAGGTGGGCGTCGTGAGTGAAAGGTGGGCGTCGTGAGAGTGAGTGACAGGTGGGTGTCGTGAGAGTGTGAGTGACAGGTGGGCGTCGAGAGCGACAGGTGGGCGTCGTGAGAGTGAGCGACAGGTGGGCGTCGTGAGAGTGAGCGACAGGTGGGCGTCGTAAGAGTGAGTGACAGGTGGGCGTCGTGAGAGTGAGTGACAGGTGGGTGTCGTGAGAGTGTGAGCGACAGGTGGGCGTCGTGAGAGTGAGTGACAGGTGGGGCGTGTGAGAGTGAGTGACAGGTGGGTGTCGTGAGAGTGTGAGCGACAGGTGGGCGTCGAGTGTGACAGGTGGGCGTCGAGAGCAACAGGTGGGCGTCGTGAGAGTGAGTGACAGGTGGGCGTGAGAGTGAGAGTGAGTGACAGGTGGGCGTCGTGAAGAGTGAGTGACAGGTGGGCGTCGTGAGAGTGAGTGACAGGTGGGTGTCGTGAGAGTGTGAGTGACAGGTGGGGCGTCGAGAGCGACAGGTGGGCGTCGTGAGAGTGAGCGACAGGTGGGCGTCGTGAGAGTGAGTGACAGGTGGGCGTCGTGAGAGTGAGCAACAGGTGGCGTCGTGAGAGTGAGTGACAGGTGGGCGTGGTGAGAGTTTGTGACAGGTGGGCGTCGTGAGAGTGTGAGTGACAGGTGGGCGTCGAGTGTGACAGGTGGGCGTCGAGAGCAACAAGGTGGGCGCCGTGAGAGTGAGTGACAGGTGGGCGTCGTGAGAGTGAGTGACAGGTGGGCGTCGAGTGTGACAGGTGGGCGTCGAGAGCAACAGGTGGGCGTCGTGAAGTGAGTGACAGGTGGGCGTCGAGAGTGACAGGTGGGCGTTCGTGAGAGTGAGTGACAGGTGGGCGTCGCGAGTGACAGGTGGGCGTCGTGAGAGTGAGTGACAGGTGGGCGTCGAGAGTGACAGGTGGGCGTCGTGAGAGTGAGCGCAGGTGGGCGTCGAGAGTGACAGGTGGGCGTCGTGAGAGTGAGTGACAGGTGGGTGTCGTGAGAGTGTGAGTGACAGGTGGGCGTCGAGTGTGAAAGGTGGGCGTCGAGAGCGACAGGTGGGCGTCGTGAGTGAGTGACAGGTGGGCGTCGAGAGTGAAGGTGGGCGTCGTGAGAGTGAGTGACAGGTGGGCGTCGTGAGAGTGAGTGGGCGTCGAGAGTGTGGTGGGCGTCTTGAAGCGAGTGACAGGTGGGCGTCGTGAGAGTGAGTGACAGGTGGGCGTCGAGAGTGACAGGTGGGCGTCGTGAGACAGTGAGTGACAGGTGGGCGTCGTGAGAGTGAGTGACAGGTGGGGTCGTGAGAGTGAAGTGGCGTCGTGAAGTGTGGCGACGGTGGCGTCGCGAGTGACAGGTGGGCGTCGTGAGTGTGAGCGACAGGTGGGCGTCGTGCATGACAGCGTCGTGAGAGTGAGCGAGGTGGCGTCGAGTGTGACAGGTGGGCGTCGTGAGAGTGAGTGACAGTGGGCGTCGCGAGTGACAGGTGGGCGTCGTGAGAGTGTGAGCGACAGGTGGGCGTCGTGCATGACAGGTGAGCGTCGTGAGAGTGAGCGACAGGTGGCGTCGAGTGTGACAGGTGGGCGTCGTGAGAGTGATGGACAGGATGGGCGTCGTGAGAGTGAGTGACAGGTGGGTGTCGCGAGTGACAGGTGGGCGTCGCAAGTGACAGGTGGGCGTCGTGAGAGTGAGTGACAGGTGGGTGTCGTGAGTGACAGGTGGGCGTGCGTGAGTGACAGGTGGGCGTCGCGAGTGACAGGTGGGCGTCGCGAGTGACAGGTGGCGTTGTGATGAGTGACAGGTGGCGTCGCGGAGTGACAGGTGGCCGTCGTGAGAGTGAGTGACAGGTGGGCGTCGTGAGTGAAAGGTGGGCGTCGTGAGAGTGAGTGACAGGTGGGTGTCGTGAGAGTGTGAGCGACAGGTGGGCGTGAGTGTGACAGGTGGTGGCGTCGTGAGTCAGGTGGGTCGCGAGTGACAGGTGGGCGTCGGCGAGTGACAGGTGGGCGTTGTGAGAGTGAGTGGACAGGTGGGGCGTCGCGAGTGACAGGTGGCGTCGTGAGAGTGAGTGACAGGTGGGCGTCGTGAGTGAAAGGTGGGCGTCGTGAGAGTGAGTGACAGGTGGGTGTCGTGAGAGGTGTGAGCGACAGGTGGGCGTCGAGTGTGACAGGTGGGGCGTCGAGAGCGACAGGTGGGCGTCGTGAGAGTGAGTGAGGTGGGCGTCGAGAGTGACAGGTGGGCGCTGTGAGAGTGAGCGAAGGTGGGCGTCGTGAGAGTGAGCGACAGGTGGCGTCGTGAGAGTGAGCGCAGGTGGGGCGAGATGTGAGCGACAGTGCGTCGCGAGTGACAGGTGGGCGTCGTGCAGACAGGTGGGTGTCGTGAGAGTGTGCGCGACAGGTGGCGTTGTGAGAGTGAGCGATCAGGTGAGCGTTGTGAGAGTGAGCGACAGGTGGGCGTCGAGTGTGACAGGTGGGCGTCGTTAGAGTGAGCGACAGGTAGGCGTCGTGAGAGTGAGCGACAGGTGGGCGTCGTGATGGACAGGTGGGGCGTCGTGCATGACAGGTGGGCGTCGTGAGAGTGAGCGACAGGTGGGCGTCGAGAGTGACAGGTGGGCGTCGTGAGGTGAGCGACAGGTGGGCGTCGTGATGGACAGGTGGGCGTCGTGAGAGTGTGAGTGACAGGTGGGCGTCGTGAGAGTGAGTGACAGGTGGGCGTCGAGTGTGGACAGGTGGGCGTCGTGAGGAGTCGACAGGTGGGCGTCGTGATGGACAGGTGGGCGTCGTGAGAGTGTGAGTGACAGGTGGCGTCGTGAGAGTGAGTGACAGGTGGGCGTCGAGTGTGACAGGTGGGCGTCGTGAGAGTGAGTGACAGGTGAGGGTCGTGAGTGACAGGTGGGCGTCGTGAGTGGACAGGTGGGGCGTCGTGAGTGACAGGTGCGTCGTGAGAGTGTGAGTGACAGGTGGGCGTCGTGAGTGACAGGTGGGGGTCGTGAGTGACAGGTGGGCGTCGTGAGTGACGTGAGGTGGGTGTAGTGAGTGACAGGTGGGCGTCGTGAGTGACAGGTGGACGTCGTGAGAGTGTGAGTGACAGGTGGGCGTCGTGAGTGACAGGTGGGGGTTGTGAGTGACAGGTGGGCGTCGTGAGTGACAGGTGGGGTGGGTGTGAGTGACAGGTGGGCGTCGTGAGTGGACAGGTGGGGGTCGTGAGTGACAAGGTGTGTGAGTGACAGGTGGTGTAGTGAGTGAGGTGGCGTCGTGAGTGACAGGTGGACAGGTGAGTGACAGGGCGTCGTGAGTGACAGGTGGGTGTAGTGAGTGACAGGTGGGGCGTCGTGAAGTGACAGGTGGACGTCGTGAGAGTGTGAGTGACAGGTGGGCGTCGTGAGTGACAGGTGGGGGTTGTGAGTGACAGGTGGGCGTCGTGAGTGGACAGGTGGCCGTCGTGAGAGTGTGAGTGACAGGTGGGGTCGTGAGTGACGGTGAGTGTGCAGGTGGGGTCGTGAGTGACAGGTGGGGCGTCGAGTGTGAGTGACAGGTGGGTGTGGTGAGTGAGTGACAGGTTGGGCGTCGTGAGTGACAGGTGGACGTCGTGAGAGTGTGAGTGACAGGTGGCCGTCGTGAGTGACAGGTGGGTGTAGTGAGTGACAGGTGGGCGTCGTGAGTGACAGGTGGACGTCGTGAGAGTGTGAGTGACAGGTGGGCGTCGTGAGTGACAGGTGGGGGTTGTGAGTGACAGGTGGGCGTCGTGAGTGACAGGTGGACGTCGTGAGAGTGTGAGTGACAGGTGGCGTGGCGTGCGTTACTCGCCTGCAGTGGACGAATGACCGGGCAGGAGCGGCCGCGGTAACACTTGTTCACTTTCCTGGAAGACAAAAAACACAAGCGTCAGACCAACATGAAAGACTGGACTGAAGGTCTGAACTACGTCTGAACCGGGCCTGGACCAGGTCTGAACTACGTCTAACAAGGTCTGAAACAGGTCTGAACCAGGACTAAACCAGGGCTAAACCAGGTCTAAACCAGGTCTACACCAGGGCTAAACCAGGGCTAAACCAGGGCTGAACCAGGTCTGAAACAGGTCTGAACCAGGACTAAACCAGGTCTACACCAGGGCTAAACCAGGGCTAAACCAGGGCTGAACCAGGTCTGAGATGGGCAGATGTTTGAGTGTTCAGTTGTTTGTGAAAATGATCGCTGTGTCATCGTTCCCGTCGGCAGCTTCGAGTTCAGGCTGAGCAAGGGAAACGCCGGAGTCAGGTGGAGGAGAGGTTACCGTGGCAACAGCAGCAGACAGTGCGTGATGGAGAGAGAGAGGGAGAGAGAGGGAGGGAGAGAGAGAGAGGGAGAGAGAGAGGGAGAGAGAGAGAGAGAGAGAGAGAGAGAGAGAGAGAGAGAGAGAGAGAGAGAGGAGAAGAGAGAGAGAGAGAGAGAGAGAGAGGGAGAGGAGCTCCGTCTGTAGGAGCAGACACACACAGACTTCAGACCAGGTTTAGACCTGGTTTTGGGACATGTTTAGAGCAGATTTAGACCAGGTTTTGGGGCAGATATAGACCACCAGGTTTAGACCAGGTTTAGACCTGGTTTTGGGGAAGGTTTGGACCTGGTTTTGGGTAGATATAGACCAGATTTTAGAACTGGTTTTGGGGCAGGTATAGACCAGGTTTTTAGACCAGGTTTAGACCTGGTTTTGGGGAAGGTTTGGACCTGGTTTTGGGACAGATATAGACCAGATTTAGAACTGGTTTTGGGGCAGATATAGACCAGGTTTAGACCAGGTTTAGACCTGGTTTTGGGGAAGGTTTGGACCTGGTTTTTGGGGTAGATATAGACCAGATTTAGAACTGGTTTTGGGGCAGGTATAGACCAGGTTTTAGACCAGGTTTAGACCTGGTTTTTGGGGCCGGTATAGACCAGGTTTAGACCAGGTTTTGGGGGCAGGTTAGAGTCCGTTCCATCACAGATCCATTAAAGGATCTTTGGCCCGTGGGCTTTGTTAAACAAGGCAGTGGAGTGTGAAAAGGGGGAGAAGAGAAGGGAGGACATTTAGCAAATTGTCAAGAGTCGGAAATCATGTCACAACGCTGAGGCCGACCGGCATATGTGCTGCTGCTTCGACCACTACTGAAGTCCATAAATCATCCCAGACTGAGCTTTGGTCACAACTGTTCTTCACGTGTCGTCACATGACACTTTAAACACACATGTGACTAAAACGCACTGAACACTATTATATTACATTCCACAGCTGTTACCTAGCAACCAGACTGTAACCAAGAGCCCAAACCCACATAAACGACACAGTTCTGATCTGACACAATAACACCATAGAACACCTTTGTTTAGTCCAACCACGGTTTAAACTGTCAGTTAGTGTCAGTTAAGTGTCGCACGCTGATGACATCACAGAGGGACTCAGCTCCACTTCCTGCCATTTTAAACTCAGATCTTTCTTCACAAACTGCAACTTAACGGAAGTAAAACGATGATTAATATTTACCACAGATGCCCTCCCACCAAACTGAGGCAGGATTATAAAAACAGAAGAACTTTCATGTGGACTTTAAAGGGCTCGTCTTTTTTTGTGGTTCATTCCCACTGCTGCCAGTAGATGTCGTGTTAACACCAAATCCACTCCACCACAGCACGGAGTTTGGTCTGGGTTTAGTCCTGGTTTGGTCTTGGTTTAGTCCTGATGTAGACTTGGTTTGGTCCTGTTCTAGTCCTGGTTTGGTCTGGGTTTAGTCCTGATGTAGACTTGGTTTGGTCCTGTTCTAGTCCTGGTTTGGTCTTGGTTTAGTCCTGATGTAGACTTGGTTTGGTCTTGGTCTAGTCCTGGTTTTGTGTGAACGCAGAGACACAGAGAAGCCAGGGAACCGATGAGCAAGCAGAAGCGGGTCTTTCTGGGTAGAGGCGGGTACAGGTGCGTAAAGAGGTGGGGATAAGGGCAGAGGTAGGCGGGGTTAGAGGGTAAAAGGGGCGGGCCTTTGGTTGCAGAGTCACAGTCTCCAATGATCACTTTTGTGACTATGCAACTGGGCTCATATTACTAGCTGCAACATCACAAAAATGACACTGGAAACCGCTAGTTAGCTGGTAAAACGGGCGGGGCAGAGACAGGTAAAAAGGGCGGGGCAGAGGTTAAAAGGCGGGGCAGAGACAGGAAAACGTGCGGGCAGACAGGTAAAAGGGGCGGGGAAGAGCGGTAAAATGGGCGGGGCAGACCGGTAAAATGGGTGGGGCAGACAGGTAAAATGGGCGGGCATAGAAATGTGCAAAATAAACTATTGTTTGACGAGTCGATTACAATAATAATTAGTTTATTATTTATTATTTATAAGTGTTGAACCAAAATAATGATGTCACAGTAACACCGCGGCCCACCACACGGGAAATGTACCGTTTTTCCGCGCTCGCACAAAAAAAACTGGAATTAAACTAAGACTAAATTCAGGACGAATCCTCAGCTCGATCCGGACTGAAGCAGGACTAAACAGGACCGAACCAAGTCTAAATCTGGACTAAACGTCTGCCACGTTAGGAGCCACGTTGGAGCCACAGTAGAGCCACGTTGAGCCACGGAGCCGTAGAGCCATTAGAGCCACGTTAGAGCCACGTTAGAGCCACGTTAGAGCCACGTTAGAGCCACGTTAGAGCCATGTTAGAGCCGCGTTAGAGCCACGTTAGAGCCATGTTAGAGCCGCGTTAGAGCCACGTTAGAGCGCGTTAGAGCCACGTTAGAGCCATGTTTAGAGCCATGTTAGAGCCGCGTTAGAAGCCGCGTTAGAGCCGCGTTAGAGCCGCGTTGGAGCCGCGTTGGAGCCGCGTTGGAGCCGCGTTGGAGCACGTTGGAGCCACGTTGGAGCCACGTTAGAGCCACGTTGGAGCCACGTTGGAGCCACCATTAGAGCCAGGTTAGAGCCAGGTTAAAGCCACGTTGGACGTTGGAGCCACATTAGAGCCGCGTTAGAAAGCCACGTTAGAGCCACGTTGGAGCCACACATTAGAGCCGCGTTGGAGCCGCGTTGGAGCCGCGTTGGAGCCACTTAGAGCCGCGTTGGAGCCCAAGCCGTTGTTAGAGCCGCGTTACAGCCACGTTGGAGCCGCGTTGGAGCCGCCACGTTAGAGCCGTTAGAGCCACGTTAGAGCCACGTTGGAGCCGCGTTAGAGCCACGTTGGAGCCGCGTTGGAGCACACGTTGGAGCCGCGTTAGAGCCACGTTGGAGCCGCGTTAGAGCCACGTTGGAGCCGCGTTAGAGCCAGGTTAGAGCCACGTTAGAGCCACGTTAGAGCCAGGTTAGAGCCACAGTAGAGCCACGTTGGAGCCACGTTAGAGCCACGTTGGAGCCACGTTGGAGCCACGGAGCCACGTTGGAGCCACGTTGGAGCCACGTTGTTATGCGCCATGGGGAGAAAAGCTAAAGCAAAGTCGCAGTAATTATTTTTATTATCAGGCAGAAGCGGGATTATTCTTAATACTTAATACTTGTAATTGTTTATTTCTTATTATTGCAATCGTAAATACTGTAGGCGGTCCTTCAAAGTGTAAGGGTTATTTTGGAAACAAACGCTCATGTTTTAGTTTAACAAAAATCACTTCAAACTGTGCGGCCCACTTTACCTCCATCTGAACCAAATGAATACTCTGAAGCTGTCACGGCCCGTTCTCCACGGCTTTTACTAAAAAACAAAACAAACATGGAGGCTCGTTGGGACAGTTCGGTTGCTTGTGTCTGGCCCGATTGTGGCTGAACGCGTCCGAACACGCGCGCGCCCGTCCCAAAGTTAAATCTACCCCCGAGAGAACGACTTGTCTTGATTTAGTCGTGGAAATGATGTCGCAGAACTAAACGGAGCTGGAGGAGGTCGTGACGCCAGCGCCAAAACGACACCAGGGAACATTACGGCGTCACCAACAGGCTTTGGGTGGCGACATGGCTCCTCCCCCTGCGGTTTGAAAGTCCATCCTCTTTTACCCGCTCGGATTATTTTCGAGCTCGGATTGGCTTTGAACCACCACGTACTCGTCGCCCCCGCTGCCGCTTCGTGACCTCTCGTGTCACGTGACCTTCAGCCGCACAAAGGTCTAAACCACAGAGTGTTCACCTGCGGAAGTCCAGCAGAGTGCGGCTGTTGTCCGGCGCTCCGGAGCTCAGCCAGGTCAGGAAGTGGAACTGCGTGACAGTGCGAGTCTCGTTGGTCTGCATGTTCTTCAGGTAGAAGCTCCGCACCAGGAAGTCATCGCACCAGATGTGTTCGGACACGAGGTTCACCTGAGGAGGAAACACACGCGACACTGACCTTTACTCTTCTGAATGAGCGCTCGGCACGGACTTATCAGGTAACTGAATGTCCACAGGGCAGCTGTGGCTACAGAGGACCACCACCAGCAGCGAATAAACCACTGAACAGTACAATACGGGACTCTGCATGGTGGTGGTATAGTCTAGATTAGAGTCTCACCGATGTGGTAGAGGTCGTAGAGGTCGGATTCTCACCTTGTAGATGCGGTTGAGGTCGGATTCTCACCTCGTAGATGTGGTAGAAGCCGGATTCTCACCTCGTAGATGTGGTAGAAGCCAGATTCTCACCTCGTAGATGTGGTAGAGGTCGGATTCTCACCTCGTAGATGTGGTAGAGGTCGGATTCTCACCTCGTAGATGTGGTAGAGGTCGGATTCTCACCTCGTAGATGTGGTAGACCTCGTAGATGTGGTAGAAGTCGATTCTCACCTCGTAGATGTGGTAGAGGTCGGATTCTCACCTCGTAGATGTGGTAGAGGTCGGATCACCTCGTAGATGTCAGAATCACCTCGTAGATGTGGTAGAGGATTCTCACTCGTAGATGTGGGATTCTCACCTCGTAGATGTAAGGTCGGCTCACCTCGTAGATGCGGAGGTCGGATTCTCACCTCGTAGATGTGGTAGAAGCCAGATTCTCACCTCGTAGATGTGGTAAATGTAGAGTCTCACCTCGTAGATGTGGAGAGGTCGGATTCTCACCTCGTAGATGCGGTAGAGGTCGGATTCTCACCTCGTAGATGTGGTAGAGGTCGGATTCTCTCGAGAGCGTCAGATTCTCACCTCGTAAATGTGAGTAGAGTCGGAATTCTCACCTCGTAGATGTCGGTAGAGGTCGGATTCTCACCTCGTAGATTCGGTAGAGTCGGATTCTCACCTCGTAAATGAGAGAGTCGGAATTCTCACCTCGTAGATTGTGGTAGAGCTCAGGTTCTCACCTCGATAGATGTCGGTAGAGTCGGATCTCATCCTCGTAGATGTGGTAGAGGTCGGATTCTCACCTCGTAGATGTGTAAGAGGTCGGATTCTCACTCGTAGATGGGGAGGGCGGATTCTACGTGAGGGTAGAACCAGATTCTTCACCTCGTAGATGTAGTCGTAAAGCCGGATCGGAAGTCGATTCTCACCTCGTAGATGCCGGTAGAGGTCGGATTCTCACCTCGTGATGCGTAGAGTCGGATTCGGCTCGTAATGTGTAGAAGCCTCGGATTCTCACCTCGTAGATGTGGTAGAATCGGATTCTCACCGTTAGTCGTAGAGGCGAATTCTCACGTAGATGCGGTAGGTCGGATTCTCACCTCGTAGATGGGTAGAGCGGATTCCTCACCTCGTAGATCGTGAGTCGGATTACCTTCGATCGTAGAGGTCTGGATTAAACGTAGCGGAGGCCTCGTAAATGTGGTAGAAGCCGGATTCTCACCTCGTAGAGATGTGGTAGAGGTCGGATTCTCACCTCGTAGATGTGGTAGAGGTTGGAGCCTTCGTCGGGCCAGTAGTGGGTAGCACTGCTTGACGCCGCTCTCCACCAGGGGGGTCAACATGACGATGACCACGCAGCCGTTCTCCCACACCATCTGAAACACAGCGGCCGGAGCTGAAGGAGCGCTTTCAAGGAGTTCGAGCACTATTTCCTTTGTTCATTTCCTTTGTGAAATATAAATACACAAACAGTGTGACGCAGTTAAACGTACAACAGAGATGTAAAGCAGAATATATTTTATTTCTGTCATGATTTTGAGGGAATATTTAAGTGAGCGCAGTAAACAGTTCCATTCAGTTACTCCTCTCGGAATTACGCCGCTCTGGGAGTGTCAACGTGGCTGTTTTCACACAGAGACCACCACCAGAGGGCAAATTAAAATAAAATAAGAACACAGACATCAATTACACATTTAAATTGAAATAAAATAGTGCGTATTTGGTCCAAAGTTGATCAGATTTGTCCATTTCCAAATTAAGTCTGAATGTCATTTTTTTTCCCATTTGCCTGATGTCTGCCCCTATCTCAGTCCAGTCCTTGATCGTCTGTGATGTCTGTGTCAGCCATTTCTTTGTGATTGCCCTTTTGTCCCTGCCACCAAAAAGTATCCATTTCTTGTGTCCAGGGCAGCAGTTTCTGAGGCCCAAGTGCGTACAATGTCAAAAACCGTCCCACATTTCAGAGCGACAGGGCCGTCCCAGAACACGGGACAGTGGTCTGCCGCCTGGCTGCAATGTGGCCGTTTTAAAGTGTTTCTTAATTGCCAATGATTTGTCCTTCTCGCTGTCTTTCTGTGTTAAAATGATCACATCTTCTGCGGCGCGTTTCCGTGCCAACGAAAAGCCGCCGTCACCACGTTTTGGAGCCTCTGACTAAACCAGGGCCACTTTTTATTCTCCTCTGAACTTTGGCGCCGTCTGAAGTTTTGTTCAGAGCTAATTACTGAAGTTTGGGGGCCGCGCGTCCCCACACTTTCTGAGGAACGCGCTAACGACGTGAGCGTGCTAACGACATGTCCGCTCTCCCACGCGCGCCGTCGGGACGGAGCTCAAAAACGGCTAAATTTAACCTCATTACAAGGAGCAGAGCGGCGGGAGCTTCACTCACGACACAGACCAGTGTGCGATTAAAAGGTAACACCATGTAACTTTCCTGTTTGAAATGTTCCGCAGTACGGCATTTTAAAACGGAAGATCAGGTGAGAAATCCACGTCTTGTGCATTTTGAAAACGATCTGATGTTTGTTTGAGTTTGGTGGCGCGTCACATCTGGCTCCGCCCACAAACAGCAATGCCGCGCTGCGATTGGTCCAGTCCCCGCGCCACAGGAGGTTCGGACCGACCACGGCAGAGGGAGCAGGACCGGTTTGTGAGTTTGTGGACTGGACCGGCGTGGGACTTCATCTGCAGCTCGTTAAAAAGTGACTTCAAACGATCGAAATCCAAAGGTACAGGTCAGGTCTGTGGAGAGGGCGCGTCTGCTCACAGTCATTAGAGATCAACCGATTGGGATTTTTCAGAATGTAGCTTTCTTCAAGCTAGTTTTGCTCAATGAAAAAACGAATGTGATTGACTAAATACACAGGATTAATGTCATATTGTGGAACATTCCCAGTTAAAGCAATCTAACATCACCACGGTAACACTGCACCGGAAAAGTTAGTGCATATTTAATGTCATTGTGTCATGTTTCTATGAAGTCTAAAGAAATGAAGCTCCAAATTCTAGACACAAAACGCCACAGTGGCCAGCAGAGGGCGCACGGACTGAACACAGCAAAAACAGAACGAGCTGTAAAAATAAGAGTTACTGAAAAACACTCCCGTTCTCATTGATAAAGGACGTCTTAATTTAGGTAACTATCGAGGCGATTTAACTTCATTTGGACCATAAATCCATCTTCTAGAATAATCGAAACATTAGTCATCATTGTTCGTGTCTGAAACGCTGCCAGGACGAGGCCCCTCGCCAGGGGGCCCCCCCGCGGCGCCCAGACGGAGCCCGTTTGTGTGGGTCAGAGTCCATCAACATCATTCTGGAAGTGCGGCTTTAGCGGGGCCATAAAAACACACGTTACGTTCACGTCTGTAAATCACACACGACTCGAACGGCCCCGACGATTAAGGACAGACAAACGCACAATGGGGAAAAGAATAACCCCGGGACTCAATATGGGAAACAGACACATTTCAAAAACAATGGACAAAAATAGGACAATTATTCTGAATTTAATATGCTCTAATTTAAAAAAAATAATGTGTTCTTCATAATTAGGCTTTTTTAAATTGGATCTTTTTTATATTTATTTCATTTATTTCATTTATTTCATTTATTTCATTATATTTCATTTATTTCATTTATTTCATTTATTTCATTTATTTCATTATTATTATTTATTTTATTACTTTTTTCTGTGGTGTTGTTGCTCTGTTGTTGTTGTTGTTTTATGTTTCTAATAAAAAATTGTTTTTAAATTAAAATAAAACCACTTGCAACAAGAGATTCATAAACATTGCACATTTTTACAGCCAAAAATTCTTGTAGTTTGGATTTTTGAGTTAAAATTTTGAATTTTGAAAATTGGACTGTAAATTGGCCATAAACGTTCGGATTTTGCCTCATTTTTTAAAAATTTGGATTATTTTTTTTTCACTGTAACAAATGCGTGTTTGTGGTTCTGTCAGACTCTTGTCCAGTTTGATGTGTGTAGGAGCTGCTTTAAGGCCTTTGTGTGTCTGTGGGAGGAGCATGTCCCACAGAAGTCTATGGATGAAAAAGTGGATTCGATGGGAGGAAACATCTTGAGACAAAGACTGGACACTGGGTCTTGACCCTGTCCTCTCTGACTTTGCTTGTTCTAAAAAGCCGCTCTTCTCGTCCGTACCTGCCAGAAGTCGGCCACGGTGGAGGGCAGCGGGCCTTGGGTGGCGATGTAGGCGGGGCTCCGGCTAGGGTCGTGGTCCATCTGGAACACAGACACATTTAAACTGTGGACGACGCCCGCCCTTTTCCTCTGTTTGACTACATTTAGCAAAGAAGCTTCAGATTAGGAAAAGGGGCAGCTGTTGGTCCAGGTGGGCACGCCTCGGGCACGTCCCGCGGCACGCCTCGGGCACGCCTCGGACACATCCCGGGCACGCCTCGGGCACGTGCCCGGGCACGTCCCGGGCAGGTCTCGGGCACGCCTCGGACACATCCCGGGCAACGCCTCGGGCAAAATGTCTCGGGCACGTCCCGGGCCACATTTCCCGGGCACATCCCGGGCACGTCTCGGGCACATTCGTTGCTCGCTCAGAGTCACAGTAAAGCTGAAATGGGCGACTGCAGTGATGGACAGAACCTCTTCAACAGGACTAAACCAGGGCTCTAAACCAGGACTAAACCAGGTCTAAACCAGGACTAAACCAGGTCTAAACCAAGACTAAACCAGGTCATAAACCAGGACTAAACCAGGTCTAAACCAGGACTAAACCAGGTCTAAACCAAGACTAAACCAGGTCTAAACCATGACTAAACCAGGTCTTAAACCATGACTAAACCAGGTCTAAACCAGGCTCCAAGACTAAACCAGGCTGCTAAAACCCTAAACAGGATAAACCAGGTGCTTAAACCAGGACTAAACCAGGGCTAAACCAGGACTAAAACCAAGACTATACCAGGGCTAAAACAGGACTAAAACAGGGCTTAAACCAGGACTAAACCAGGGCTAAACCAGGGCTAAACCAGGGCTAAACCAGGACTAAACCAGGTCTAAACCAGGGCTAAACCAGGACTAAAACAGGACTAAACCAGGGCTAAACCAGGACTAAACCAGGGCTTAACCAGGACTAAACCAGGGCTAAACCAGGGCTAAACCAGGACTAAAACAGGACTAAACCAGGGCTAAACCAGGACTAAACCAGGGCTTAACCAGGACTAAACCAGGGCTAAACCAGGGCTAAACCAGGGCTAAACCAGGACTAAACCAGGCCCAAACCAGGTCTAACTCACGATGGGGCTGGCGTTGATGTAGTCCGAGTTGGCCTGGCTGTTCTCCACTTTCAGTGTGATTCTGGAGTGATCGTCTGGAAATCAAAAAGGTTCAAGTCAAAGTGGAGTTTCCAGACGATGGACGTTCTGAGAGGATGAAGCGACAGCAGAACGCCGTCACCCTCAGGCCGGAGGCAGCGCTTGGATCCAAACGCCATCTTCATCACTAACACACAAGTCTTCAGACACATATTTACACCTTTGTTTGTTTCAAATGTATTCTAAAAGTCTCTAAATACGTTTTTTGTCGCTGTGGTTCTATATCTCTGTAAACATTTCCCTGCACAAAAAAACCTGTCTCAAACGATGACTTAGAAACTAAATGTAACAACACTATCTGGGTGGTCCGTAAGTGTCCTTTGACCTGTTTTCAAAGACTAAAAGTGGACTCAGAGCGGGACTTACACGCCACCACGGCAGCCGAGCGGTTCTTCTTGGCGTTTCCGTCCTTCAGCCCGACGGTGGCGCTGTTGGGTTCGGCCTGGTACGCGCACAGAGCCTCCCACTCCTGCCGCAGACGGTCCTTGTTCTTCAGGTGGTCCTCCATGTACGCCTAAGCACAGCCACATGAGTTTGGGTTGACTCGTCACTTTAACAATGCATGTTGCAAGGTATTTTTGAGCAATAGAAACAACTGTAATTAAATCAAGTTGAATTGAAAAGGTTAATGCCCTACTCTGGAACATTCCAGGCAAATATATGGAAACTATCAAATGAGAAAAACATACAAATACAACCATAACAACGGTTTCAGGACCATGGCCAGCTCCACAGACCTTCAAACTTTAAACTACCGCTATCATTGTGTTATCATTGTGTTATAATGGTGTTATTGTGTTATCATTGTGTTATAATGGTGTTATAATGGTGTTATTGAGTTATCATTGTGTTATAATAGTGTTATTGTGTTATCATTGTGTTATAATGGTGTTATAATGGTGTTATTGTGTTATCATTGTGTTATAATGGTGTTATTGAGTTATCATTGTGTTATAATGGTGTTATAATGGTGTTATTGTGTTATAATGGTGTTATAATAGTGCTATTGTGTTATTGTGTTATCATGGTGTTATAATGGTGTTATAATGGTGTTATTATATCATCATTGTGTTATAATGGTGTTATAATGGTGTTGTAATGGCGTTATAATGCGTTATTGTTTTATAATGGTGTTGTAATGGTGTTGTAATGGCGTTATTATGGTGTTATTGTGGTATAATGGTGTTATAATGGTGTTATAATGGTGTTATTGTATTATTGTGTTATAATGGCGTTATAATGGTGTTATTGTGTTATAATGGTGTTGTAATGGTGTTATTGTGGTATAATGGTGTTATAATGGTGTTATAATGGTGTTATAATGGTGTTATTGTATTATTGTGGTATAATGGTGTTATAATGGCGTTATTGTGTTATCATTGTGTTAAAATGGTGTTATAATGGTGTTATTGTATTATCATTGTGTTATAATGGTGTTATTGTGTTATAATGGTGTTACTGTGGTATAATGGCGTTATTGTGTTATAATTGTGTTATTTGTGTTATAATGGTGTTATAATGGTGTTTTTGACTCGGTTTGATCATTTCCACGGTGGTAAAGTGAGTTAGACTCTTTTATATGACTTTTGAAAGGTTTGGTTTCCCTTTGGTCTTTCTGATGGTCAACGACCCTCCAGTTGGATCCAGACCAGGACCAGGTCCTGGCTCGGTTCCAGTCCAGTCTCAGTCCAGTCCCAGCTGAGACTCAGGAGCTGGTCTGATCTGGATAAACATCTCTGTCTCTGAAACATCTGAGCCTTTATTAACCTGAGTGCTCTAATCCTCTTAGACCTGCACCAGGGACCGACCAGGATCCCCAAACCTGGACCAGGATCACAAAGACCTGGACCAGAGCAACACCAGACCTGGACCAGACCAAGACCTGACCAAGACTTGACAAGAACAGAACTGGACCAAACCAAGACCAGACCAAGACCAAGACCAGACCAAGACCAGACCAGGACTAAATAAGATGTGGCAGGCTAATGTCTTGTCGCAGATATAAACATTGAGTGAAAACATCTGTGTGTTTCCTTCTGTAGATCAAGGCCATTTGCACTTTGACCTCAGGTGACCTCAGGTTCTTCACATAAAGAGCTTTGAGGGCCTTGGAAGCAGAAAAGAGCTCCATAAATGTGACCACTTTGTGACTACCATGGCTGTGGTCGGCTGTTCCTGCTCCTTCTCCGTGTTCCTGTTCCTTCTCCGTGTTCCTGCTCCTCCCTGTTCCTGTTCCTTCTCCCTGTTCCTCCTCCCTGTTCCTGTTCCTTCTCCCTGTTCCTTCTCCCTGTTCCTCCTCCCTGTTCCTGTTCCTTCTCCCTGTTCCTCCTCCCTGTTCCTGTTCCTTCTCCATGTTTGTGTTCCTTTTCCGCGTTCTTGTTCCTTCTCCGTGTTGCTTCTCTTTCTCCCTGTTCCTGTTTCTTCTCCATGTTCATGTTCCTCCTCCCTGTTCCTGGTCCTTCTCCATGTTCATGTTCCTCCTCCATGTTCCTGGTCCTTCTCCATGTTCCTGGTCGCTCCTGGCTCAGTTTAAGCTTGTGTGGCTGTAATCCATCAGGACAGAGCTGGATCTGAGCAGGTTTCTGAGGTCTGCAGTGGGATCTGTGGGCGTAACATGACGCGTCGGAACAAAAGGAGCAAATATAGAGCGAGAACTAGGACACGCACAAAAACACACGGTTTGGAGCTGTCATGAGGAGTTTTATACAGAGCCAAGGTTTGTAGAGTAAGAACCTGATCAATCATGAGCGTTTAACCACATCAACGTAATGCCTCATTTGTCCAGCAGGGGTCAACCCTCAGACTAAGCCCTGCCCTCTGGTGGACTAAACCCCGAAAAAGTCTCTTTTTACGGTACAGCGTAAAACACTTTGAAGACGTACAACTCCAGTAGGGGGCGGTAAATCTTCAGTTGGCTGCCAACCGCCATTAAAAGTAACACAACAGACTAAGCCCTGCCCTCAGGCAGACTAAGCCCCACCCTCAGGCAAACTAAGCCCCACCCTTAGGTGGGCTAAGCCTTGCCCTCAGGCACATTAAGCCCCACGCTCAGGCGGACAAAGCCCCGCCCTCAGGCAGACTATGCCCCACCCTCAGGGGGACTAAGCCCCGCCCTCAGGCGGACAAAGCCCCGCCCTCAGGCAGACTAAGCCCCGTCCTCAGGCAGACTATGCCCCACCCTCAGGGGGACTAAGCCCCGCCCTCAGGCGGACTAAGCCCTGCCCTCTGGCAGACTAAGCCTCGACCTCAGGTGGGCTAAGCCCCGCCCTCAGGCACATTAAGCCCCGCCCTCAGGCAGACTAAGCCCTGCTCTCTGGTGGACCTAAGCCCCGCCCTCTGAGGCATGTTTTGGGACATCCCCATTGGCTTGGTTTCTCACCAGTGAAAGGACGGCCTCTGCATCACATGGTCTAACAAACTGAAAAAGGTGAGAAAGTGTACAATCATTCACGGACCGCGGCCCGTACCAGGGTCGTGTGTGACGTTAAGCGGCCCGTACCAGGATCATGTGACCGGTGGAGATGTCCAGGCTGGACGCCGCCGGTTCTTCGCTCCAGGACGACAGACTGGCTCGACTGGACGGACTCAACGCCGCCGCCCCGTCGCTGAACTGAGACGTGACGCTGTTGATCCGGGACGACAGCGGCTCCGAGCGCTCGGACGAGGGTTTGACCGACATGCGCTGACGACACAGCTCCTGCAGGGGGCGACACAAGGTTACAAATGTGTTTACTGTCAGTTATTACTTTGAACAATCATTTCACCGATATTGATGTCTAAAATCCTTCAGTGTTCAGTGATTATCTGACATCAGAGCTTCACACTAAGATTCATCTGCAGATTCAAATCAAAACTATTTCTGGATTTGTCCAGTAAAAACTAAAAATCTGGATTTTGCCTTCAGTAAAATCTCCAAATGCAGTCGAATCCAAAAGTAAATGGGTCGTTCTCAGAAACTGGCCCGTTTTAGAAATCTAAGGTTGAGAAACTCTGAAAAACAGCTGAACATTTAAATGTGTTCAGTTCACAGTTTGGGGCTCTGAACCTTCTCCCTGAGGGCATTGACTCAAACTGGGTCCAGAGCGTGGTGAGGTCACAGGTCACAGGTCACAGGTCTCATCATTGTTATTCATTTGACCTTTTACCCTTTGGTCCGAGTCCAAGTCTGTGATTGAAGTGCCACTGAGGAGTTTCCAAACTGTGGACCAGCCTCAAGGTGAAACAGATTCATGTTCTTTTCCATTCCAAAAACACTGTTATAGTCAATATTAGTCACCACACTGCTGGGAGGTGGAGGTAGGCCGAGGTAGATGATTGTGAGAGGAGGTGGGGGAGGTAGGTGGATGCAGGAGGACGTAGACTGAGGTTTGCTTGAGGGTTTATTACTTGGTAGGTGGATCCAAGTGGATGTAGATGGACACAGGCGGATTTAAGTGGATGGAGGAGGTTGTAGGTGGATGTAGATGGTTGTAGGTGGATGTAGGTGGTTGTAGGTGGATGTAGGACGATGTAGGTGGATGTAGATGGATGGTAAATGGAGGGATTATTACCTGGTAGGTGGTTGTAGGTGGATGTAGGAGGTGCTAGGTGGAGGTATTATTACCTGGTAGATGGATGTAGCTGGTTGTAGGTGGATGTAGGTGGATGTAGATGGATGTAGGTGGTTGTAGATGGATGTAGGGAGACCTTCTCGAGGCATTGAACTCAGAACTGGGTCAGAGTCGTGCTGAGGTCATAAGGTCTTACTAGGCGTCAGCAGTCCTCTTGTTTTATTAGCCTCATGTTGACCGTTATTAGCCCCCGTTTGATTCGAGTCCAGTCCTGGGGTTGAAGTGCAGATGATTTCCTTCTCCATCTGTGGACAGCCTCAAGGTGAAACAGATCTGTGTCTTTTACGCCATTCCGAAAGCACTGTTAGTCTCATACTGTCACACCAGCACTGCGTGGGAGCGTGAGGTATGAGGAGTAGACTGATTCCGTGAGAGGAGGTAGAGGCTGAGAGATCATGGAGGACGAGGACTGAGGTTTGCTGTTGAGGTGTTTACTTACTCTTGGTAGGGTGGGATGCACATATGTGGGCTCGGTAGATGGACACACACGGATTTGAACCGTGCGAATGGAGAGTTGTAGGTGCGTATGTGTGATGGTTGTTCTAGGTGATGTAGGTGGTGTACTTGGTGGTGTACGAGGACGTATTCTAGGTTGTGTAGATGGTTTATGGTAATGGGATTTGGAGAGTTATTACCTGGTGGCTGGTTTCGTACAGGTGGATTTTGTAGGAGGTGCAGCTGGAGGTATTCATTAGCCCTGGTAGATGGATGTAGCTGGGTTGTCAGTGTGATGCTATGGTGGATTGTACGATTGGAATGCTAGGTGTTTATGATGGATTGTATGTGGTTGTAGGTGGTTGTAGGTGGATCGTGGCTGGTTGTAGGTGGGGATGTTGATGTGATGTTAGATGGATGGTAGGTGTGTTAGGTGGATGTAGGTATGACTAGGTGGAGGTAATTACGTACCTGGTAGGTGGGATGTGACGTGGACAGTACGACGGATGTAGATGGATGTAGGTGGATTGTATGGTGGGATTTACGGATTGTAGGTTGGAGTTAGGTGGAATGTAGAACGGATGTTAGGTGGATGTAGTGATGGTAGCATGGACTGTAGGGTTGGATGTTAGATCGGATGTAGATGGATGTAGGTGGATGTAGTGTAGTAGATCGATGTTTGATGGCATGTAAGTTGGATGTAGGTTGGAACTATGTAGGTGGATGTAGGTGATTTGTAGATCGGGATGTAGGTGGAGTGTAGACGGATGTAGGATTGCGATGGTATGGTGGATGTATGGTGGATGCAGAGGATGTATGGTGGATTGTAGGTGGATGTTAGGTCGCGTTGTAGGTGTTTGTAGGTGGTTATGGTAGAGTGGAATGTAGGTCGGTTGGTAGGTTTCGGATGTATGATGGCTGTAAAGATGGATGTAGGCTGGATGTAAGGTGGACATGTACGGGCAGCGAAGCTACGGTGCTGGAGAGTTGCTATGCGTTAGGGCGGAGTATGGATGTATGCTGGTTTAGGTGGCTGTAGCTGGTTGTAGGTGGATGCGTACGATGATGTCACAGGTGGTGTATGATGGCGTTAGGTGGGTTAGCGCGGTGTTGTGTGATGTAGATAGGATGTAGGTTGGATGTATCGGACTGTAGGAGGAGCTAGTGGAGGTATTCATTGCTGGTAGTGATGTCACCCATGGTTGTAGGTGGATGTATGGATGTAAGATGGATCGTTAGCTGGAAGTGTGTGGTCTGTAGGTGGTGGTGTGGAGGAGACACTAGGTGAGGTACTTAAGTACATGCTAGGTGCGTATGTAGGTGGATGTAAGCATGGGATGTAGGTGGGTTGTACGATAGGCTCGTCGGTTAGCGTTGTACGGTGCAGTTTGTAAAGGAAGCATGAGGTGGAGGCTATGGTAAGGTACCTGGATAGGTCGGATGTGTGGCCCTGCAGTGATCGTAGAACGATAAGTAGGCTGGTTTAGACCAGGTGAAGTGTACGGATGGAATGTAGATGGAATAGTTGGTGGTTTGTAGGATGGATGCTAAGGTGTTGGTCAAGTGGGGATGCTAAGTGAACAGTAGGTGGTTGTAGGTGGATTAGATGGATGCTACGGTGATGTAGGTGGACCTTAGGAGGAGCTAGGTGGAGTTTAGTATCATGGTAGGCTGCGAATGCTGAGTGAATGTATGACTTCACTGAGGTTCTGTGATGTATGGATCAGTAGACGTGATTGTAAGGCGGTAATTGTCAGTGGCGCATGCTAGGGTGATGCTACGGGGTATGTAACGAAACAGGGATTGCATAGAACTGGATGTTAGGCTGGTGTAATTGGTCCGGATGTAGACGGAGATGGTAAGCATGGCATGTACGTGGTATGTTAGGTCGCGTTATTGTATGGGATTGTAGGTGGATGTAGAAGGATGTAGATGGGGCAACTGTACGACGATCGCCTCAGATTGGTATGTATGGTGAGGATATCTGTTAGGTGGGTATGTTTAGCGTATTGCTAGTCGGATTATGGTGTTGTAGTGGGTTGTAGGTTGGAGTGTTGTAGGTGTGACTGCTAGAGGTTGGTTGCTAGTGGTATGTATATGCGGCTGTCATGGAATGTGTGGATTGTCATGGCTGATGTACGCAGGTAGTAGGTGGTCTTAGCGTGTCATTCAGCTGATTGTGTAGGAGGTATTGTGCTGTATGTCAGCTGGTTTGTATGGTGGATGTAGGTTGGTTCGTAGTTTGAGTGCTATAGATGAGTATAGTGCGTGGAATGCTAAGGATGGGCTACGGTTTGGATCTGCGGGTGGTTGTAAGGTATGGACTGCTAGGAGTGCACTGAGTGCATCTCATGGTCGCCCGAGACTCGCTATCAAGGTGAGAGCCGCAGATAGGTGTACGGTCTACCAGCGCTGGAGGTGTTAGTACCCAGGATGGCCACTACGGATCACTTCAAGTTCGTCATAGATCTCAGCTGTAGTGGCGTTACCAGACCTCGGTCAAGATTCAACTACCCAGCTACCTTTATTAAACATTACTAGACATACTCAACACAATATACAATACCATTTACATTAATATCATAACATTTATTATAACCATAACATTATAAAAATTGGTATAAATACACCATAAAAGCAATTTTACAATTACAATAAGCATTAAAACCATTATACCAATAATAAATAACATTATAAACATTTAACACATTATAAAAAGTATACACAATAAAATAAAACATTTATAAAATAAACATTATAAATTATAAAAATAATAACCATTTTAAACATTAGAACATTATACTACATATATAAATAATAAAGCATTGTACCATTTACAACAATTAGTACAACTATTATAACCATTACAAAACAATTATAACACATATACATACAATGAATAATAGGTAACACATTATACACATTATACCATGATACACATGTCACATGATATTATAATTATATGACTATAAGCCATTCATAACAGGAAACCTGATATCAAACACCATTATTACATTTGATAATACATATAACATTATTAACATTATAAAATACTATCATGAGGCAGATGTAATCTTTAGAAGATTATGAAATGATATTAACATGCATAAACAATGCCATTGGGTTAATAAAGATAACAAAATATCGTGGGATGTCATTTATTAGTCTATTCTCATACTGACAGTGTTATTTGTATTTATATTTTTTTCCTAGGCTGTTATATTCGATATATTGTTCTGACATGTTCAAGTTAGGGTTGACTTTTTAATAACTTATTTATAGTTACGTCTTGGGGTATTCTATCTCAAAAATGTGTCAAGCATTCCATTGTTAATGGACTAGAGGTACTCAAAACTCGTAGATGATCGTGCTTCATGAACTCAAAAGGACTCGTGGACAATTAGTCTGTGCTACCAGTCGACCAAAGACTTAAACAGAAAGCTCGCTGTTTAAGTCGTCTATCGAAGATTGTAGTGTTGGAGAATAGAAAGAGTCACAGTACAACTTAGGAATACAATATATGGTGGTTAAATTATAGTTTTATATAGTCACAGTTTGGAGGGTTTGTGGCAGTGGAGATGGTTTTACAGATGATATAGAACAAGCGGAAAAAACGTATTTAGAGATTGGATACTTTTGAACAACAAGGTGTAAATATGTTCTGACATTGTGTGTTTAGTGATTGAGATGCGATTTGGATCAAAGATGTGCACCGCTGAGGGGAAGGAGTTCTGCCTGGTGCTTCCATCTCAGAACGTATCACGTCTGGAAATCATTTGACTGGTGAATTCATTTGATTTTCAGACGAGGAGAAGCTCAGAATCACCCGAAAGTGGAAACAGCCGGCTCACTTCTGGAACATCAACGACATCGGAGTTAGCTGGTTTGGATGCGTTTAACGTCTGGTTTGCCCTGGGTTTAAGCCCTGGTTTAGCCTGGTTTAGCGTTAGGCCTGGTTAGTCCTTGTTTGCCGCTGGTTTAGCTCCTCTGTTTTAATTCGGTTTTGTGCCTGGTGTAGCCGCAATAGGGCATAAGTATATCTGGTTACCCTGGTTAGTTGTTTGCCTGGTTTAGTCCTGTTTTTAGTCCGCTGGTTTAGCTGGTATTAGACTGTTTAATTGTCCTGGTTTAGCCCTGGTTTGCGCTGGTTTTGCTCTGGTAGAGGCGAGGGGGGGGGGGGAGTGGGGGGGGGGGTTTAGCTGTTTTAGTTCCTGTTTTGGTCCTGAGTATAGTCTTGGTTAGGTCTGGTTTTGCCTGGATAGGTCTGGGTTTAGACTGGTTTTAGTCTTGGTTTAGCCTGGTATTATGCATGAATTTATGATGGATTTAGTACTGGTTTGACCTTTGGTTAAATGTCTATTGTTTAGACCTGGTTTGTTCTGTGTTACAGCCATGGGTTGGAGTCCGCGTGAGTAGATCTGGCTTCTACTATCTATGGTTGTAGTATACGTGTAGGTCTGGTTTGTAAGACCTGGATTTAAGGTTATGGGATAGTAGCCTGGTGTGTTTTAGTCATGATTGAAGTGGTTTCTGTCATAATGAGTCGGCCATTAGCTTTATGTGATCTGAAGGGAATCGAATGTTGCAACGAGAGTGCCGGTGTGGCCCGCGGATGTGCGGGAGTGCAACGAGCATTGCCAGAGAGCGTTGCCCGGGATGTGGTCGAGGCCGCTTCGCCCGATGACCTGGTGGCGAAGATGGGGTGACGTGCTGAGCGTGCCGGGATATTATTAACTGATTAATTGTTCAAGACATATTTTAAGGGGTATGAGAATAGTGTCCGAGGGCTGGTGCCCTTGGGTAGCGCTGGATTCCTGGGGCGTTGCGCAGGCGTGGCCGACCTGGACTCATAAGGCGTTCTTTCCTTAATAATTCTTAGCTAGCTCTTCTAATTGTAGTCAAACAGGGAAAGGGGGGTCGTCCACAGTTTTAAATTTGTTTTGGTTTTTAGTGGACAGGGACCGGATGGCACGACATACGTGGGCACCAAGGTCCAGCCTTGCCTCCAGGTGGCCGACTTTCTGTGGGAGGTCGGGAGAGAAGAGGGCTTTTTAGAACAAGAAAGTAGAGAACAGGGTCGAGGCCAGTGAGACAGTCTTGGGTCTCAAGATGGTTATCATCCCATGAATCCATTCAGTATAGAGCTTCTTGTGTGCATGCCTCCCACAGACACACAAAGCGCTTAAAGGTCTCTCTATCACACTCAATGGAAAAAGAGTTACATTGACGAAGATCATACAATTGATCCGCTATTTGTTGTATCAGTGGTAAGATAAAAGAAAAGATGAATTCACAAATTTTTGTAAAACCTTTGAGCAAGTACCGGAGACGTTTTAGTGCCAATATTTTTGACGGGTTCTCAATTTTTCAAATTCGAAAATTTACTAAATCAAACCTACAAGGTTGGCTGTGATAATATGTTGAATGTTTATGAATCTTTGTTGCAGTGGTTTATTTAATGTTAAAATACAATTTTTTATTAGATAATAAACTTAACAAAAAACAGGCCATCAACGCAACACGCAAAGATATATAGGTATATATTGAATATTTGGAAATAAATGAATATGAAATAAAATGATAATGAAATAAAGTGAATAGAATGAATAATGAAATTTAAAGGTAGTAAAGGATCTCAATTAGTCAGAAACGCACTGAAAATAGAGAGAAGGAGACAGACGATGCTATACAGGATTTGTTATTCTATCATGTGTAGAGGGAATAACATGGAAACACTTCCGATATTTTGTTGGTTATTCTGTTCCATGTGGTTTCTAGAAATGCTTTGTGATTCCATATTTGATGCGTTACTGTCTTGTTCCCCATGTAGGTCTGGTTGCTGTTTGTTGGGTCTGGTGTCTCTCTCTTTCATTGCGCTCAGCGACCCACAGTACGAAGGGATAAGCTGTAGTTGTATTTTCTTTAAAGCACGACGGCGCAGACCGGTACTACTGTGTTTTGTATCGGTCGTCGTCCAAAGAAGCAGTACACCATGCATTAAGATTAGATGTAGCATGTCTGGCAATCTTAAACAAGACGACGTTGAATGTGTTCGCGTTGACCAACTGTACATAAGTGTCTTGTCCCTTGGCCGTTAAGTTCATGTTACGGAATCATTGTATACAAGGCTAGAGTTTATTAATTACTGTGTCGTTTTTATTAGTTTATTTAATCATTAGGTATAGTATGGCTCGGGATGAGAAGAATAACTGGATTCTATGAAGGATATTTACGTTTACAAGAGTAATTCCACGTTTCATTAACTTATAGATATCTACTAGTCGCAACTGGAAAAGCTTCATTCCGAAATCATACAGTAGGTTACACTTAGTAGGATGGATAGTGAACTGTTTGTTGTATTTTATGAGGTTTTAAATCTTCTGGATGCCTTATATTAATGCTCTTGTTTGTCTTTATGGCGGTGTCACGTTGTTTTGACGCATTCACTTCACTGACAGCTCAACGAAGTCTCTCTTTTCTTACGCAAGTGAAATAGGCTTGATTTGAGAGGTTTCTTATCTGCTGTGAGGTTCAGATTCCAGAATTGTTTCTCGATATGTTCTTGTGGCATTGGTTCAAATCTTCTCTTTATGCCACGTTATTTAGCTTTGCCTTGAGAGCATGCATTATTCGTTAATTAGTTCTGTTATTTTAAGCTTAGTATGCACACGGCGATTTGTTGATGTTTCTTGATCGATCATTTGTCTTTTGGGAATGTGGAGAGTTTATCGCAATAGTCTACAAACTTCTAAACTATAGAAAGGATTATTTATTTCGAACGGTAATATTACTCACACATTATTTCAGACGCTGGATGACACTGCAACGAATAGAAATTGCTCTGAAGTTGGTAGCATTAGAACTATAAGCCAAGAACTCTGGGTATATAGAGTTCCGAAAGTGCAGTTGTTTTTTATAGCTTTTACCGAAAGTAAGGACGGGCTCATTGACCGACCCAGGGGAGTTTATGGATTTCGTAAGGAGTTAGGAACGATTATTCTTAGAAGAGGACTTATGTTGCTCCGGTTATATTTCGTTGCAGGCATCGACCGGCTCTGATAAATACGCTAGGACGTCTTCTATTCTAAAGAGACTGCAGATCTGATTGTTCAATGGGGGAGCTGGTTAGCCGTTGACTCAGTTCGCTACACAAAACATTTCCACGGACACTTGAAACAAACCTCATGATCCAGGCCTACCCTCACCCGATTAGCACGTTAAGAGTTCGTCGCCATCCATGTAGATGCAGGCAATCCCATTCGCGACGCTTAGAATACCACAGCGTATTAACAGGCCGAGACGTTGTTCTTACAATCTAGATAGTTGCGTCATCTGGTAGGCGGGCGACACGGTATGTAGAGATTGGACGAGGACATCTCCTTAGTTCCCATTTTGTAGATAACAGCCACTTACAATCCATGCAAACACAGTCGTGACTTTAGAACTCTAAGTTGGTTCACAAAGAAAACTTTCGGCAGTGAATCAGACAGGGTGATGTTCACTGCTTCGCGCGCTGGACCAGATGCTATATTCGTACTCCAGACCGTCCTGTTTCAGCTCACTAGAGGTAGTCGCTCAGTGTTAATTCCAACAAGGTTACAGACAGCTCTTACAAAGGTGTGCTGTTAAAAATGCTCTCCTCTTTCTCGTTGATATGGTCATGTTTCTGTTTTGCTCAACACCTGGATGTTGTTCATACAGCGCATGAGACTAGCCGCTTGATTGACGCTCTTGAGTGCACTGCTCTGAAATAATGACTCACTGACTGTATTGCTGATGATAGCTCTTGTATGAAGTCAAGGTGATAAGAGCTGTGTTCGCAGAACGACGTGTAGCAGTTCGCACGAAGACGTCGTTTTGTGGGGCTGCGGGTTTTCTCGTAGAATGAGTTCGAGCGGGCTGCGGTTCAGAGGTCGTGCAGCATCCACGAATCGTTTGCAAAACTCTCTTGATAAAACTCTATAGACCGGCCAAAAGTTGTACAGGGGTAGTTATTAAATAATGTTTCTCGCCTTCTGTTGCCTCGGCCCTCCGTATACGAGTTCCAGGACGGTGAGCGACGCAGCAAGTCGTGTTCGGTGACGGTCGCGGAGCATCGCTCTCGCGGCACGAACTGGCGGCCGCAGTCAAGCCAGATGGAATCCCACTCTCTTCCACGTTACCCATGCGAGGAAGACGGTACGCCGGTATAAAGAAGACAAATCCGTTAGCAGACTTTAATCTAGGGTAATCCTCATCTGCAAACGGGCCACATTTGGAGGGTGCCTCAGTGCGGGAGGAACATGGTCCCTGGTGTCTGGGACGGCCCTGGTCGGCGTCTGAAGTGGGACGGTTTTTGGAGTTGGTCGCCGCATCTTGGGCTCGGAAATCGACTGCAGACACGCACTGCGAGGCGGGACAGAGGATGATATCTGGAGCTTTTTTATGGTGGTGCAGGGGACAGAGGAGTGGGCAATTCGAAAAAAGGGAAGGCGGGGCTGTGAGAGACCAATTTACGACACAGGACATAAGCATGTACTGGAGTAATCGCTGGACTGAAGGAATATGGGGCCAGCATCTCAACTCACTGACGCAAATCGCGGACAACCAAAACCTGACATTCATGGCACTTGTGTGAGATTTAGGAATGGAGCACAAGTAGATCCGTACGTCTGTTGCTTAGCGGATACCATTGCGCCTCGGTTATGTTGTTTTGCATATTTTCTCTTCAAGTCGTGATAATGTGATTGCGGGGATGGATCATGGGCCACAATAGACGTTGGGCGGTGTCTGAACCAGCGTTTTTAAAGACTTTTTTCATGGTGAATCTTTTACAAATTCTTGGCTCGCTCTGGGTCGCCCCGTGTGTCGGTGTGTGTAGGTCATGAGCGCTGTGAAAACCCACACGTTGCACCCACTCGTGTTCTCGTAGGTGGGATGAGAAGTCCCCCTTCGTGAGTAGGCGGATGTTGACTGGATAGGATGAGCGAAGGGCTGCCCCCTTTGTTGACGTGCTGCTTGCTGACGTGGATAGCAAGACGCATTCTCCCCGCCTCAATAGTGATTATTGGGAAGAAATTTAGTAGATCTAGTAGTCCGTGAAGCTATGTGACATTCCTTTGTCACTCGTTTGATAGCTGCTATCACTGGGTTTGTGAGAGTGTAAGTATGTCCAGAACAACGCAATGCAAACAAGAGATTGTAGTCTGCTGCTGTCCTGTTTGAGAGGGGTTCACTGTGCAGGGCCTCCGCGTCGCTTGGTTGTTCGTTGTGAGTGAGGGTAGAAGGGAGAGCCCGGCCTCGCCCCTGCTGTGTCTTCTCGCATGTTGACCCTGTGTGGAGGAGCAGGATTAGAAAGGGCGACGTGGGCCCCTGTACGTCTGATAGTGAGGACTAGGGACGGACGAAGGGGCTCCAAATCTTACAATCTTACGAGGGTGAGATCCGGACCTCTACAAACGAGTCACCTGTCGGATGCGTGGGGGATGTAGAGTGAAGCAGGCTCTTGCTACCACACGCCTTCTTTACGGTTCTGGATGATGTTGTAGGGAAGAGAGCTTTCTGTAGATCTGAATGTGAGAGGCTCTCGAGGAATCGAACCTGTCTGTTCTGTGTGGGAAGACGTCTCACGCATGTGGTGGTTGTTGATGAAGTGCAGGAAGCAGCGCCCCCTGTGCTCGTGTGTGACGGAAGACAGTGGACCCGCGATGTCTTTCGTGTGACCGGTCTAAGAAAGCGTCTACGCAGCCCTTCGCTAGTAATTGCCACCTGCTGTGAGGAATTGCAGTTCGCCCCCTGTGTCATGTGTGCAGCGAAGAGCGCCCACCTTTCTTCAACGTGTGAGTGGAAATTGCTGGACTGCTTCAGTTAGCGAAGAACGAGCTAAGATCACTTTCTTGTTGCTTTATAGCATCTAGCTAGGAGAAGAAAGAGTCCGCGCACCTTCCTAACCATCTCACCGCCTTGATTGCGGTACTCTGTGTGTTGCTAACGGAAGAGCGCCCGTCTGTTACTGGGTGTGTTAGAAAGCACGCGAGACTTCTACCCATTATCGATGAGAGTCCGACTGTCTCTGTGTGAAGAGACGAACGTAGGACGTGACTCCGCACCTCTTCATACGATCTTAGATCTGTGTGAGGAAAAGAGCCGTCCCCCTTGTACCTCGTCATAGTGTTGAAGAGGCGAAGGAGGGAAGCGGCCTGCGACTCCTGTGGCGTATGTGTGAGAGACGAGCGCCCTTATGTGGTTGTGATAGTCTGACGGAAGCAGTTCAGCATATGTGCGTACTGTGTGCGAGTGTGAAAGAAGTACAGGCGCCCCCCTGTGTCTGCTGTTGCAGGAGTTTAGCGCACCAGTCTGTAGGTGAGTGAGGAGAAGAGATGAATTCGCTATGTGTATCGTGCTCGTAGTGAGGAACGAGCGCCCTTCCTGTGTACTGTGATGAATCAGAACGGAAGGGTCCGGCAGTGATCCACTTTACAGGGCATCTCTCTCTCACCTGCTAACAGGATGAACTTTAACGATAGAGAAGAATATTCAGAGGGGATCATGTTATCAGAAACTGGACCAATTGGACTGAACGGGAGAGGTCTTAGAAACGGAAGGTCTCGAACGCAGCGCATCACTGAACCAAGACATCGAATCTTACGAGTAGATACTCGAGGACCTTCTGCTATATCCCAGGACTATCATGAGTTCTGCACGATGGAAGTGTCGTAGATACTCACAGGTCTGATTTTCCCTTACAGCAGACTAAAAACCAGGTAACAGTAGGAAGTTCTGGTTCTTACATTACGATTGATACTGCACCTTTGGTATTACCAGCGCTCTTACGTGTAGGCCAGAGATGCGGACCACTTCTTGCTAACAGACAGTTTAAGCGCAGGTAACTTTAAAGTTGTAATCAGAATTGAAACAGAATTATAGTTGGGTTAGGCTCTGTACGACTACATGTACTCCAGTGGAGTCGTGTTATTCTCAAGATACATCACGGTACAGACTGTCGTGAAGCTCTCCTTGCTGTCTTTATTTAGTAGGAGAACCTTCAGCGTACCTCGTTATATTTATCAATCCATCATAAAGCAGATCAGGAATTATTTCTCGTGTCTGGGTAAACCATTGCGCTAGATACACAGATCATACTGAAAACTATGTATGTGAAATTCAGTAAGATGTTAATAATGCTTAAACCGCAAGAAATTGACTCGACCAATATTCTTAACAACATTGAGCGTTGTTAAGCGATTCCGAGCATGTGCGTCTCGAAGCTTCTTACAAAACTGTGTGAAGAATCGGATCGGTGACGCTACTACTTCGCGAATTTGAGGAATGCTAGACGCTACGGATAACTCTGATTAAGCGACCAGGATTACTGAGCCCCAAGATCCATGAGCTGCCACAGGAGGATCTGTTATATTCTCTTGATATCTAGAGCCATGGGTTAATTTCGAGCTTACGGCGTAGCTTTGGAGCCGGTGTTGATCTGAGCCAGGATCTGAAGCAGGGGACTCAAAATGGAGGATTAGCCTTTTTGGGGACGTTTTACATGGATAAAAGATCCAGAGACGTAGTTCGGATACCGGAGACGCTCCAGTGAATGGAGCTCGAGTGTTACACAGTAAAGATTTCGGTAGGCGAACGAGTCCTGGAATCCGAGACAGAAGAGAGTCATCCGAGGAACAGCAGAGACGGTAGTATGCAAAGGTTCGCGGAGCCTAGAGACTCCCTTACGGCAGATGGTCAGACCAGAGGATGCCAGACGTCCGGAATCCCAGGGAGGTGGACGCATTAGAGATGCCATAGGGAGTTCCGGACCTTCAGACGCACGTGCACGACGGAGAACGAAGATTGTCGGCACCAGACGACAAAGCCAGAAGCCAAGTACACCAGAGGAGACCTCACTGCTACCATGCACCGGGATTCGCAGGAGATCAGAAGTCACGGTCACGCACCAGCAAGACGCTGAAGAGAGGTCCGGACGCAGATGACATATTAGCATGAGTTGGGACACAAGGACTGAGCCTCTAGTAGTGTCCGGTTAACAGAGACAACAGTTATGTAGCGTCCGTGTACAGAAGCCAGATTAGACAAGTCCGACGCGCATGACACACAGCAGACTGTCAGGACCCAGCCGCAAGAGAGGTAGTGTGTCCGGACCAGAGGAGATCTTCAGAAAGAGAGTCCGCGCAACTTAGAGCACGACTTAAGAGAAGATACCCGGGACTAGACGGGATCACAGAAAGAAGGATGAAGCTCTCGTTGTACAAGACAAAGAAGGGAAGAGACAGGAGGAAGAGACAAGTTGTCTCGCCGGAAACAGAGACCAGGCAGAGACCAGGCAAGAGTCCGGACCAGAGACCAGAAGAGAGTCCGACCAGAGACAGGAAAGAGAGTCGGACCAGAGAGAGAAGAGAGTCCGGACCAGAGAGACAGAGAGTCGGACCAGAGACCAGAGACCAGAGACCAGAAGAGAGTCCGGACCAGAGACCAGAAGAGAGTCCGGACCAGAGACCAGAAGAGAGTCCGAGACCAGAGACCAGACCAGAAGGAGTCCGGACCAGAGACCAGGCAAGAGTCCGGACCAGAGACAGCAAGAGAGTCCAGGACCAGAGGACCAGAAGAGAGTCCGGACCAGAGACCAGAAGAGAGTCGGACCAGAGACGACCAGAAGAGAGTCCGGACCAGAGACCAGAAGAGAGTCGGGGACCAGAGACCAGAAGAGAGTCCGGACCAGAGACAGGAGAGTACGGACCAGAGACCAGAAGAGAGTCCGGACCAGAGACCAGAGAGTCCGAGACCAGAAGAGAGTCCGGACAGAGCAGAAGAGAGTCCGGACCAAGAGACCAGAGACCAGAAGAGAGTCCGGACCAGAGACCAGAAGAGAGTCCGAGACGGACCAGAGACCAGAGAGTCCGAGAGTCCGACCAGAGAGAGACCAGGACCAAGAGTCCGGACCGAGACCAGAGACCAGAGAAGAGAGTCCGGACCAGAGACCAGAAGAGAGTCCGGACCAGAGACGCAGAAGAGAGTGGACCAGAGACCAGAAGAGAGTCCGGACCAGAGACCAAGAGTCCGGACCAGAGACCAGGCAAGAGTCCGGACCAGAGACCAGAAGAGAGTCCAGAGACCAGAGAGTCAGAAGAGAGTCCGGACCAGAGACCAGAGTCCGGACCAGAGAAGAGAGTCCGGACCAGAGACCAGAGAGAGTCCGGACCAGAGACAGGACCAGAGAGAGTCCGGACCAGAGACCAGAAGAGAGTCCAGGACGACCAGAGACCAGAAGAGGTCCGGACCAGAGACCAGAAGAGAGTCCGGACCAGAGAGACCAGAAGAGAGTCCGGACCAGAGACCAGAAGAGAGTCCAGAGACCAGAAGAGAGTCCGGACCAGAGACCAGGCAAGAGTCGACCAGAGACCAGAAGAGAGTCCGGACCAGAGACCAGAAGAGAGTCCGAGACCAGAGACCAGAAGAGAGACCAGAGACAGAAGAGAGTCCGGACCAGAGAGACCAGAAGAGAGTCCGAGACCAGAGACCAGAAGAGAGTCCGGACCAGAGACCAGGCAAGAGTCCGGACCAGAGACCAGGAGAGTCCGGACCAGAGACCAGAAGAGAGTCCGGTCCAGAGACCAGAAGAGAGTCCGAGACCAGACCAGAAGAGAGTCCGGACCAGAGACCAGAAGAGAGTCCGGACCAGAGGCCAGAGTCCAGGCCTCCATGGTCCATCTGTGGGTCACACTGGACTCGGACTAAACGAGCTGCACCAAATCCATTCATTCAAAAAGAACAAAGTTAAAAACGTGCACATCCAAGACCAGGATTTGGGTCTAATTACACCGAGTCGCTGGTCTCTCTTTGAACGCTGTTGGACTGTGGCCGAGTCTGAGTTCTACATGAAAAATGTAAACGGTTCGACAGAAGCTCCAGAGCTCAGGTCCAAAGCGTTTGTGTCGAGCTTCACAAAGCCTTGTATTTAAGCTCTTTTAACGACTTCTTTGGCACCAGAATTCACTTCAGGATCAACACGGTTTAAATATTGAATCTTGTACAAATCTGATTACGAGCTGCTCTTCAGATCCCAGTGTTTCCCTTTAATAAAAGAGACTCTGGTGCCCCCCACAGTCTGAAAACGACTTTGCAAATGAGACTGTCGCACGTGTCACAAAAAGAAATAAAAGCGACAAACTTCAGTATTCAGTGCTTTTTTTTTAACATTAGAGCTTTTGTTCATCCCCCCCTTTCAGTCCCGTCTGCTGCCAGAAGATGGAGCCGACAGTCAATTTCCTGACGTGGGAAACGCCAGAGGGATTTTCTTTTGTTACAGTTTTTTTTTCACTTTAGTTCTAAAACACGAGACGCCAAAGCGAAGGTAAAAAAAAAACGCTGAATATTTGTCCGTTCGAAGATGTTTGTCGGGTTCTTTTGCGGAGCCAAAGGCGCCACCATCAGACAATGAGAGTGTGATCAACGCCAGGATTCTGAACGTTCTAAACCCGTCCAGGGGAAACGCAAACGTGTGCGAATCCAAACGCCGAGTCATGGCTTTTTTATTCAGAATTCAACTGGATCTTCGGCGGTTGGAAAACGGCGCCACTTCAAAACATCGCTCCGCTTGCGTTCTCCTGACCGGATCAGCGCCCGGCCTTCACGCCGCCGCCGCCGCGTTCGGGTTGCCGCTGCTTTACGGGAAACGGAATTCCCCGCCGAGAAATTCAAAACGTGGAAATTCTCGGAAACGCGCGCGAGAGCCCAACGCGGCGGCGCCTGCGAAGTCCGGCCAACGCAAAGGAAAAGGACGCAACGGTAAAAGAGTTTGAATTCAGGACCTGATTAGAAAAAACGGTTTTAAGGTTTTAATAACTGTTCCAAAGGCATCTAAAATAGAACGTTTTAGAAATGTTCAAATTGAGAAAAACACCTTCTGGAACTGTTGAAATGTGTTTAATTCTTTTCAATTTGTGCTTTATTTTTTTCATTTTTAATAAAGAATTTGTGGCCAATTTGTGCTTTTTCAAAATACATTTAGTTTGAATCTAAAATGGAAGCTTGTGGCGGAAAATGCACAGAAAAACTCCCAATGTTTCAGAATTGGACGCCACGTTTGAGCTTTTATCAAAACATAGATTCAATGTTTGGATATAAACAAAGGCGTGATGAAAGTAAATATTAGAAGGAACCGTTGGAACGCCCGTCACATCGTCTTAACTCTGCATTTTAGAACAAATGAGAACATCTGACAGTGTTTGAGAAGAAGACGCCACGTTTGAGGGACTGCTCAGATTGTTCGGGGGCTAAATTACCATCAGAATCGGAACAAACGCTGCACAGTTATTTGTTTTTATCTCCAGCAGATAAAGATGGACGCTCCTTCAGATGTTTCCTACCCAAAATCCACGAGGCAAATCCCCTCTCGCCTCTTGGCATTCCGGCCTGCGCTCGGCTCCTTCTGGTCAAAAGCCACGTCCGCGCGTCCAATCCCGCCGCTTTGGGGAGGAAAACTTTGCATTTTCAGGGGAAGTCCGGGTCCACGAGACCGAGTCCTGGTCCACGAGTCCGAGTCCTGGTCCACGAGTCCGAGTCCTGGTCCACGAGTCCGAGTCCGAGTCCTGAAGACGGGCAGCGTAAAAGAGAGAGCGCCCAGACAACAGCTTTTATCCAAATGTGAACGAGCCGCCCACTGCTGCTGTGAGAGAGAGAGGCAGGGACCTCCCCCGTATCCACGGCAACCGCGTGAAGAGAGGGGGGAAAGAGGGGGGGAGGAGAGAGAGAGACAGAGCGAGAGACAGAGAGAGAGAGAGAGAGACAGAGCGGTCCACAGTGTTTTTATGATTTAATGTGTGTTTTCTGTCTTTTAAAATGATAAACTTGTTTGTGAAACTCGTCAGTCGTGTTCCAGCGCCAGCTCCGTGCCTTCACTTTAACCTCTGTGCCTTCACTCCATCATCACGGACGTTCTGTGTCTTCTCTCCATCATCACGGACGTTCTGTGTCTTCTCTCCATCATCACGGACGTTCTGTGTCTTCTCTCCATCATCACGGACGTTCTGTGTCTTTGCTTCCCATCATCACGGACGTTCTGTGTCTTCTCTCCATCACACGGACGTTCTGTGTCTTCTCTCCATCATCACGGACGTTCTGTGTCTTCTCTCCATCATCACGGACGTTCTGTCTTCTCTCCATCATCACGGACGTTCTGTCTTCTCTCCATCATCACGGACGTTCTGTGTCTTCACTCCATCATCACGGACGTTCTGTGTCTTCACTCCATCATCACGGACGTTCTGTGTCTTCTCTCAGTCACAGGTTTCTCCAGGTGCTTTGAGTTTGTCCTCAGAGCACATGTGCAGAGCTCTAACACAAGCAGCTGTTTGCTCTGGTTCTACAAGCTCATGTTAGAGGGCGGAGCATGGACACGCCTCTGAACACGCCCACAGACTGAGCAGCTGCAGGAGAAGAAGGACCAAGCTTCCTGCAGTACTGCTCAGCGGCCTGTAGAGGCTCCAGCAGCAGAAGTGAGGGGGAAACGGGCTCATGTGGAGATATCTGAGAACAATTTTTATATACTATGATTTTTTTATTGATATATTATTGTATTTATATTATTTCATTGGTCAATCACTGCTTACCTTGATTGCCCTGACCACATGACACAGTTTGAGCAGACGGGGGGCTTTGAGTGTTTCAGGTGCAGACTGAACGGGACAAATGTACACTTGAATAAGACAATACATTAAAAAAAACTTTCTTAAAATAATATTTGCCACTGTAAGTTTTGATATTTTTTTCAAGTGATAGAATGCGTGTCTTTTTCTTATTTGAAGTAAAACAACATATTTTACACTTGTTCCATTGGCGAGGTCGTCAAAGTACACTCAAAACAACATAAATACTACTACAAGTACTTTTCAACTAATGACCTCATTTTTTTATTGTCAAATAAAGAAGTTTGTTGTGATATAAAAAGTGAATGGGTCCAACACATTCTAGAATCTGAAACTATAAGTCCAAACATCATTAACACGGTCTGACGGGGGGAGGAGCGCTGAGTCCAGACCCCCCCAGGAGCACCCCTTTGAGTCCGGACCAAAGCCTGGACTAAGCTGGGACTCGGACCACGACATAAAGAAGGGATTTGGCGCCAGTGTTTGATCTGCTCTCAGAGACTCACAACACAAACGTTCTGTGGAAAACACCGAGACGACGACGGCAACAGAAGACCTGCTGAAGGACAAGAAGCTGTACGAGAAGCTGTACGAGAAGCTGTGAAACTGTACGAGAAACTGTACGAGTATTCAGAATACAGTTCTCTGATTGGACCAAAATGCATTGTATTGCAGGTATTCAGTGTACTTCAAAATATACTTTGAAATCAAACAGGTTAAACAGGTCCGAAAGGTCTAAACCAGGTCTAAACCAGGTCTAAACAGGTCCGAAACCAGGTCTAAACCAAGGTCTAAACCAGGTCTAAACAGGTCCGAACCAGGTCTAAACCAGGTCTAAACCAGGTCTAAACAGGTCCGAACCAGGTCTAAACCAGGTCTAAACCAGGTCTAAACAGGTCCGAACCAGGTCTAAACAGGTCCGAACCAGGTCTACCGAGTCTAAACCAGGGTCTAAACCAGGTACTGAACCTGGTCTGAACAGGTCCGAACCAGGTCTAAACCTGGACCTGGTTTGGAACCAGGTTCAAACAGGTTCCAAACCAGGTCTTAAATCAGATCCAAACCAGTCCAAACCAGGTCCAAACCAGGTCTAAACCAGCTCTGAACCAGGTCATCACAGTGGTTTACCTGGTTCACAGAAGTTCACTAAAAGTGTGAGCAGCAAAGGACGCTCTCTCCTGATGTCCTCCCTGATTCAAACAGCTGACGTTTATCTGTTTCCATTTCAGGCTCAGGGCACAAGACAGGAGCGGCTCGGGGCGGCCATTTTGTGCCCAAAAACACATGAAAAGCCATGAAAAGCAGTGTGTGTTTAAAAGTACTCATCTGCAGATAACAGCACCCACAGAGTCAGCACCCACAGAGGTCAGCACCCACAGGAGAGTCAGCACCATTCTGGATCAGGCACGTGTGTGTTTACTCTTGTATTCAAAAGATATACACCCTGTAACTTTTCTCCAAAGCATATTGAACACGACGTATAACAGTGACCAAGGAGACGCCATATGTTATAATGTAATATATATATATATACAATAACAAAACAGAGAGAGAGGAGGGAGGAGAGGGAGGAGAGAGAGGAGAGGGAGGGAGAGGAGAGAGGAGAGGGGAGAGAGAGGGAGGAGAGAGAGGGAGGGAGAGAGGAGAGGGAGGGGAGAGGGAGGGAGAGGAGGAGAGAGGGGAGGAGGAGGAGAGAGGGAGAGGGAGGAGGGAGAGGGAGAGGAGGAGTAGAGAGGGAGGAGTGAGGAGAGAGAGGAGAGAGAGGGGAGAGAGAGGGAGAGAGAGAAGAGGAGGGAGGAGAGGAGGAGAGAGAGGAGAGGAGAGAGGGAGAGAGAGAGAGGGAGGAGGGAGAGAGAGGAGGAGAGAGAGAGGGAGGGAGAGGGAGGAGGGAGAGAGAGAGAGGAGAGGAGAAGAGGAGAGGGAGGAGGAGAGGAGAGGGAGGGGAAGGGAGGAGAGAAGGAGAGGAGGGAGAGAGAGAGGGAGAGAGTGAGAGGGAGAGAAGAGCAGGGAGAGGAGAGGGAGAAGAGAGGGAGAGAGAGGAGAGAGAGAGGAGGAAGAGGGAGGAAGAGAGGGAGGAGAGAGAGGGTGGGGAGAGGGAGGGAGGAGAGAGAGGAGAGAGAGAGGAGGAGGAAGAGGAGAGAGAGAGAGGGAGGAGAGAGAGGGAGGAGAGATGAGGAGGAGAGGGATGGTGAGAGAGAGGAGTGGAGGAGAGAGAGGGATGAGGGAGGAGGGAGGGAGGGACGAGAGAGAGAGGGAGAGGAGGGAGAGAGGAGGAGAGAGAGGGGGACGGAGGGGGGAGAGGAGGAGAGACGATGGAGGGAGGAGGGAGGAGAGAGGAGAGGAGAGATGAGGAGAGGAGGAGGGAGAGAGGGAGGAGAGAGGAGGAGAGAGGTGAGGAGAGTGAGGGAGGAGGAGAGGAGAGGAGAGAGAGGGAGGGGAGAGAGGGAGGGAGAGAGAGGAGGAGGGAGAGAGAGGGAGGATGAGAGAGGAAGGGGAGAGGGAGAGAGAGAGGGAGGAGAGAGAGGGAGGAGAGGAGGAGTGAGAGGGAGGAGAGGAGGAGAGAGAGTGGAGGAGAGGGAGGAGAGAGGAGGAGAGAGGGAGGAGAGGTGAGGAGAGAGAAGGAGAGGAGGGAGGAGGAGAAGGAGGAGAGAGGAGAGAGGAGGAGGAGAGAAAAGATAGAGAGGAGGAGAGAGGGAGGAGAGAGGGAGGAGAGAGGAGAGAGAGGAGGAGGGAGGAGAGAGATGGAGGATGAGAGAGGAGGAGAATGGAACAGGAAAGGGAGGAGAGAGAGGGAGAGAAGAGAGGAGGAGAGGGAGGAGAGAGAGGGAGGATGAGGGAGGAGGAGAGAGGAGAGCAGAGAGGGAGGAGAGAGGCGAGGAGAAGAGAGAGAGAGAGAGAGAGGAGAGAGGGAGGAGAGGGAGGAGAGAGGGAGGAGAGAGGGCAGAAGTGCGTTTAACGGGCGGTGGCGTGAAGTGGGCGGGCTGTATAAGGTCATTAATGGGTGAGTATGGTTATCAGAGTGTGGATGTATCGATACTGGTAGGCATTCATAATGGGACCATTTTCTTCATTGTTTAGTGTCAAACTCACTCCAGCAGCAGCAGACTCGACAGAACCATCTGTGTCACTCACTTTGTCCCACAGTCACACCCACAGTCACACCCACAGTCACACCCGCAGTCACACCCGCAGTCACACCCCCAGTTCACACCCGCAGTCACACCCACAGTCACACCCACAGTCACACCCACAGTCACACCCGCAGTCACACACACAGTCACACCCACAGTCACACCCGCAGTCACACACCCACAGTCACACTTCACAGTCACACTCACCCGCAGTCGCACCCCACAGTCACCCCACAGTCCACACTCACAGTCACACTCACCCGCAGTCGCACCCGCAGTCGCCACCCACAGTCACACCCACATACACCGCAGTCACACCCGCAGTCACACCCACAGTCACACCCACAGTCACACACACCAGTCACACCCACAGTCACACCCACCAGTCACACCCACAGTCACACCCGCGGCAGTCACACCCACCCAGTCTACACACACAGTCAGCACCCACAGTCACACCCACAGTCACACCCACCAGTCACACCCGCAGTTCACACCCGCAGTCACACACCCGCAGTCAGCGACCCGCAGTCACACCACAGTCACACCCGCATCACACCCACCACACACCCACAGTCACACCCCAGTCACACCCGCAGTCCACACCCGAACAGTCACACCCGCAGTCACACCCGCAGTCACACCCACAGTCACACACACAGTCACACCCACAGTCACACACACAGTCACACCCACAGTCACACCCACAGTCACACCACACGTCACCAACCAGTCACCGCCTGCACACCACCACAGTCACACCACAGTCACAATCTCACCGCAGTCACCACCCACAGTCACACCCGCCAGTCACACCACCCGCAGTCGCACCCACCCCCAGTCACACCCACAGTCACACGCCGCAGTCACACACACAGTCCATATCACAGTCACACTCAAACCCGTCAGTCACACCCACAGTCCACACCCACAGTCACCCCGCGAGATCACACTCACCCGTCACACCCATCACACCCGCAGTCACACCCGCCAGTCACACCCGCATACACCCGCCGTCACCCGCATCACACCGCAGTCCACACCCGCAGTCACACCCCAGTCACACCCACAGTCACCCTACAGCCACACACGTCACACGCACAGTTCACACCCACGTCTCAGTGAGAGAAAGTGTTTCTGCCTGAACACTCACCATCCAGTCGAGCCCCGCCTCCAGGATCTGAAACTTGTCTCTCGCGCTCCAGAGTCTCCCTTCTGATCCCACTGCAAAGAGAAAACACCAGTCACCGATTATCGATCTACACAATGTTAGTCTCTAAACATGTATATAAATGCTACTTATAAACATTGTAATTAATGCGCTCCTAAAAGCATGTGATAATCCTCTAAGACATGTTAATAATGCTCTTAAAACAGTTAATAATGCCCTATAAAAACTTAATAATAATGCCTAAAGCATGCTAATAATGCTATAAAACATGTTGATAATGCCTTCTAGAAACATGTAATAATGCTATAAAACATGTAATAATGTTAATAAAATGCCCCAAAACAGTAACTAATGCTCTGTAAAACATGTAATAATGCTCTAAAAATGCTCCAAAACATGTAATAATGCTATTAAAACATTGTGATTAATCCTCTAAGACATGTTAATAGATGCTCTTAAGACATGTGTCAAACTCAAGGCCCGCGGGGCCAGTATGTCGGCCCATCAGACGGTTTTCATCTGGCCCGTTCCGAACATGTCTAGTTTATAATTATTCATTGTCCAATAGATTATATCGCGTTTTATCGCTTAGATAGTTACAATTCCCACAAAATCCGTCTGCGCCTCGGCCCCTCTCCCGCGACCTGCTCTGCGCTGCGTGTGCTGTGCCTGCCAGCTCAATGCATACAGGGCTGTTGGGCTCGACACACGAGGAGCGCGACAAACGACACGCGATCTCAGCGACAAGCAGGTTTAAAATCGTGAACACAACCCGGCAGCATGACCTGCAGTCGGCCCAGAGACAGCGTTCACACTGGCGCTCTGCCCACAGGGCAGATCGTGGGAAACACGAGGATATAGAAGAAAAGAACTGCGGTTTGCGGTGTGGACGTTAGAGCGCTGTGCCTAAAAGCCAGCGCTAATTGAAGCTAACAACAAGTTAAAACAAACTTCTTGCTGTCAACTCTGTGAGGAAAAACATCCAAACCAGTGCAAAACCTGGACAGATCATGAGCCACAGGTAAAAACACAGGTCAGAGTGTAATAAAGTCTGAACATGACAGAGTGAAGCTGCTTTGAGCTCTCATTTGATTCCACTACATGAATCATTGGTCACTAAAATAAGCTTAAACTGTAAAAATAGTGAGCTCATATTGAGTTAGTGCAGCAACATTAACATGTCTGTTACAAACATTTAATATCAGAATCATCTCACACGTCCATGTTCCTGTTCCTGCTGCATGAATATGGACTCAGTGCCCACATAGAACTATTACTAGGCTATAGAACATTTGTTATATTTTTTATTGTTTTATTTTCTACATTATGTTCGGCCGCGACCCAGCCTGAGCGTCGAAAATCGGCCTGTGCCCAAAATGAGTTTGACACCCCTGGGTTAAGACATGCAATAATGCTCTAAAACAGCAGTGCGCAAAGAATCATCTGTTCACTGAGGTTCATGAGCAGGGCCACGCCCTTTAGACTACGCCCCCGCCCTCAGACCATGCCTCCGTCAGACTACGCCTCCATCTTCAGACCACGCCTCTGACTTTATTTGAAACCGAGTAACTTTAATCAGGGGTGTCAAATTCACGGCGCATGGGCTGCATCCGTGTTAATCACAGATGTGTTAATCCGGCCCGCCAAACTAATTCTGAATTATATTTACCAATATCCGATATTATGTAGCGTTTTTATCGCTAGAACTACAAGTCCCACCACAATCCTTTGCAGCAGCCGCCC
>BJKM01001087.1:0-18993 GCA_015082035.1 Chaenogobius annularis | reverse complement strand
GGTGCGAGAGGTCCCGGGTTCAAATCCCGGACGAGCCCACCTTGTGACTCGGAATAGATTTCAATGATACATTTGTCTTAGTACATGTCACGAACAGTCTATTGAAACCGAATAACTTTAATCAGGGGTGTCAAATTCACGGCGCATGGGCTGCATCCGCGTTAATCACAGATGTGTTAATCCGGCCCGCCAAACTAATTCTGAATTATATTTACCAATATCCGATATATATGTAGCGTTTTTATCGCTAGAACTACAAGCCACCACAATCCTTTGCAGCAGCCGCCCCTCCTCCACGCTGCTATCGCTGCTGTGTGTCCTGCTGGAGCGAGTGTCGAGGGCAAGACTCTTGGACCAGATTTGAATGAATATATTTGTCATTAAGTAGTTAATTAACAGTTTATTGAGTGAAAAAAATACCCCCCAAAAAAAAAAAAAAAAAATAAAAACTTATAATGTGGCTCGTTGGTTAGGGTATTACTCGTTAGGGTCGAGATTCGGTAACCGGTCCCGCCAACTATTCTGAATATATTTAACCAATATCCGATATATATTACCGTTTTATCGCTAGAATACAATCACACCAAATCTTTGAGCGCCCCTCCACACGCTGCTAATGCTGCTGTGTGTCTGTGAGGAGTGTCCGAGGAAGACCTTGAAATTTGAAATGAATAATTTGTCCATTTAGTACGTTAATTAAAGTTTATTGAAGCTGAAAATAACCCCCAAAAAAAAAAAAAAATAAAGAAAAAATGTGCTTAATAGGGGTGATCTCTGGAGATAATCCGAGCCGCCCCCAATTCTTAATTATATAATATCCGATTATTATAGCGTTTTATCGTAGAACCAGTAACCACATCCTTTGAGCAGCGCCTCCTCCGCTGTAATCGCTGTGTTGCCTGCTGAGCGTGTCGGGGCAAGACTTTTGGACAGATTTGAATATATATTTGTATTTAAGTAGTTAAATTAACAGTTTTTTAAGGAAAAAAACCCCCCAAAAAAAAAAAAAAAAAGGAAAAACTTTAATAAGTGGTCGTTGGTCTGGGTATGATTCGTTAGGGTGCGAGAGGTCCGGGTTCAAATCGGACGACTTAATGATGTCTTATTGTACTGTTACGACAGTTTGGAATACTTTTTCAGGGTGTCAAAATTCACGGCGCATGGGCTGCATCCGTGTTAATCACAGATGTGTTAATCTGTGATTAATTAGTTTGGCCCGCCAAACTAATTCTGAATTATATTTACCAATATCCGATATATATGTAGCGTTTTTATCGCTAGAACTACAAGTCCCACCACAATCCTTTGCAGCAGCCGCCCCTCCTCCACGTGCTAAATCGCTGCTGTGTGTCCTGCTGGAGCGAGTGTCGAGGGCAAGAATCTTGGACCAGATTTGAATGAATATATTTGTCCATTTAAGTACGTTAAATTAACAGTTTATTGAAGCTGAAAAATATAACCCCCCCCCAAAAAAAAAAAAAAAAAAGGATAAAATCTTAGTAAATGTGGCTCGTTGGTCTAGGGGTATGATTCTCGCTTTGGGTGCGAGAGGTCCCCGGGTTCAAATCCCGGACGAGCCCACCTTGTGATCGGAATAGATTTTCAATGATTACATTTGTCTTAGTACATGTTTCACGAACAGTTTATTGAAACGGAATAACTTTAATCAGGGGTGTCAAATTTACGGCGCATGGGCCGCATCCGTGTTAATCAAAGACGTCTTAATGCGGCCCGCAGAAACAATTCTAATATATTTTCAACAATTTCCCGATATATATGTAGCGTTTTTATCGCTAGAACTACAAGTCCACACAATCCTTTGCAGCAGCCGCCTCCTCCACGCTGCTAATCCGCTGCTGTGTGTCCTGCTGGAGCGAGTGTCGAGGGCAAGACTCTTGGACCAGATTTGAATGAATATATTGTCCATTTAAGTACGTTAAATTAACAGTTTATTGAAGCTGAAAAAAATACCCCCCCCCCAAAAAAAAAAAAAAAAAAAAAAAAAGGATAAAAATCTTAGTAAATGTGGCTCGTTGGTCTAGGGGTATGATTCTCGCTTAGGGTGCGAGAGGTCCGGGTTCAAATCCCGGACGAGCCACCTTGTGACTCGGAATAGATTTCAATGATTACATTTGTCTTAGTACATGTTTCACGAACAGTTTATTGAAACGGAATAACTTTAATCAGGGGTGTCAAATTTACGGCGCATGGGCCGCATCCGTGTTTAACTCAAAGACGTCTTAATTGCGGCCGCAGAACAATTCTAATATATATTCAACAATTTCCGATATATATGTAGCGTTTTTATCGCTAGAACTACAAGTCCACCACAATCCTTTGCAGCAGCCGCCTCCTCCACGCTGCTAATCGCTGCTGTGTGTCCTGCTGGAGCGAGTGTCGAGGGCAAGACTCTTGGACCAGATTTGAATGAATATATTTGTCCATTTAAGTACGTTAAATTAACAGTTTATTGAAGCTGAAAAAAAAAAAAAAAAAAGGATAAAATCTTAGTGAATGTGGCTCGTTGGTCTAGGGGTATGATTCTCGCTTGGGTGCGAGAGGTTCCGGGTTCAAATCCGGACGAGCCCACCTTGTGTCTCGGAATAGATTTCAATGATTACATTTGTCTTAGTCTTCACGAACAGTTTATTGAAACTGGAACACTTTAATCAGGGGTGTCAAATTTACGGCGCATGGGCCGCATCCGTGTTAATCGTCTTAATTGCGGCCCCGCAGAACAATTCTAATATATATTCAACATTTCCGATATATATGTAGCGTTTTTATCGCTAGAACTACAAGTCCCACCACAATCTTTGCAGCAGCCGCCCTCCTCCACGCTGCTATCGCTGGCTTGTGTGTCCTGCTGGAGCGAGTGTCGAGGGCAGACTCTTGACCAGATTTGAATGAATATATTTGTCCATTTAAGTACGTTAAATTAACAGTTTATTTGAGCTGAAAAAAATAACCCCCCCCAAAAAAAAAAAAAAAAAAAAAAAAAAGATAAAATTTAGTAATGTGGCTTCGTTGGTCTAGGGGATGTCCCGGGTTCAAATCCCGGACGAGCACTTGTGACTCGGAATAGATTTCAATGATTACATTTGTCTTAGTACATGTTTCACGAAACAGTTTATTGAACGGAATAACTTAATCGGGGTGTCAAATTTACGGCGCATGGGCCGCATCCGTGTTAATCAAAGACGTCTTAATGCGGCCCGCAGAACAATTCTAATAATATTCAACAATTTCCGATATATATGTAGCGTTTTTATCGCTAGAACTACAAGTCCACCACAATCCTTTGCAAGCAGCCGCCCCTCCTCCACGCTGCTAATCGCTGGCTGTGTGTCCTGCTGGAGCGAGTGTCGAGGGCAAGACTCTTGGACCAGATTTGAATGAATATATTTGTCCATTTAAGTACGTTAAATTAACAGTTTATTGAAACTGAATAAAACAAGTATTCGCAGGAGTATAACAGTATTGCAGGAGTATAACAGTATTGCACAGCAGTATAACAGTATTGTCAGGCAGTATAACAGTATTGCACAGGAGTATAACAGTATTGCACAGGAGTTTAACAGTATTGCACATGATTATGAAAGCTGAATGACACGTTCAGGACTAACAGTGTTTGTTGTAAAGTCTGACAGCAGCAGAAGGAAAGACCTGTGAAACCTCTCCTTCACAGAGCGAGGGTGGATCAGTCTGTCACTGAAGCTGCTCTCCAGAGCGGACAGAGTGTCCTGCAGGGGGCGACACTCATGGTCCAGCATAGACATGAGTTTAGCCAGGACCCTTCTGTCCCCCACCTCCTGCACCGAGTCCAGAGCACAGCCCAGGATGGAGCTGGACTTCTTGATGACTTTGTCCAGCTTCTTCCTCTTCCTCTCTGTGATGCTGCTGCTCCAGCAGATCACACCGTACAGGAGGGCTGATGCCACCACCGAGTCGTAGAAGGTCCTCAGGAGTAGCTCTGTCACTCCAAAGGACCGGAGTCTCCTCTGGATGTAGAGTCGACTCTGGCTCTTCCTGTGCGTCTGTGTGATGAGTCCAGTCCAGTTTGTGGTTCAGATGAACACCCAGGTACTTGTATGAGTCCACTCTCTCAATGTCTCTTCCCTGGATGTTCACTGGTGAGGGGGCAGCAGTGTGGCGTCTGCGGAAGTCCACCACCATCTCCTTGGTCTTCCCCGCGTTGATGAGGAGGTGGTTCTGCTGACACCAGTCCACAAAGTCCCCTGTACTCTGCATCGTCGTCGTCCGTGATGAGTCCGATGATGGCACAGTCATCAGAGAACTTCTGCAGGACACAGCTGTCCGTGTCATGTCTGAGGTCTGCAGTGTAGAGGGTGAAGAGAAAGGGCACGAGGACGGTGCCCTGGGGCGCCCCCACACTGCAGGTCTGAGTGTCAGACACACAGGGGTCACAAACTGGGGTCGGTTTGTGAGGTAGTCCAGGATCCACTCCGCCAGGTCGTAGTCCACACCAGCCGTCTCTAGCTTATTTCTCCTTGGTAATTCTGTTACCAGCAGATGGAGCGCTAACACAAATCCTGACGAGGGAATGCCTGACTCAGAGAAAGCGCTTATTTTTGCTAATTGTAGACAAATTAACTACGGTCCTGACCGAGACCTGGCTCTGGTCCCTGTGGTCCTGAGGAGACGACGGGTCAAATGCAGAAGACACATTTTCCCACAGAGATATAAAGTGAACCTTATAGTGACGTGTATAATCGCTTGGTAATAACAAATGAAGTCTCCCGTGTGTCTGCGGAGAAGGTAAACGGGTTTCTGTGTTTTCCCCTTGTTTGAACACTTTTAATTGATGACATTTCCCTCTTCTCGGCGCTTCCTCGCGTTTCCTCGCGCTTCCTCCGTCACCTTCATTACATGATTTGGTTCCAGAGCCACGTTCGACGCCCACGCGTGCACATTTCTGACCCGGGAGCACAAAAACAGGCTTTTAACAGAGCGCTGCCGAGCTTAATGCACCTGAAGAGGGTTTAGGCGCGATTTATATCAACATCCGCGGCGGCGTTTTGTGTCAGGATGAAACAACAACTAATATACGGCAATTAGCGCCGTTTTTTACAGCCGGCCTTTTAAAAAAACATCAAAAACATACGCATTTGTCAAATATTGTTATCTGGACTTGAGCCGGAGAGACAGACAGAGAAGTTTATGTTTGAGTTTTATTATTATTTGAGTTTAATAAATATGTCCTCGAGAATCTCATAAAAGTCTCATCAACGGATAAAGTTTTGCTAAAGTCTTGCAGGTTTCTTTTTGCAAACATTTAAAAAAAATAATAATAATAATTGCGAGGTTAATTCATAGAAAATGTATGTTTTTTTGAGATGATTTAAATCTAAACGCACTCGGAAAGAGTGGCATCACTTTTAGCTTCATCGGGGTCAAATTGAGTCAATATCGCGTCCTGAACAAACTGCATGTTTCAGGTTAATGTGGTCGATCGGAGCGGTCAGGTGGGCATTACTGACATCGAACAATGGATTATATATCATTTTAATCTGTCAAAAATGTGTTTAAACCCGCATGGAAGAGTTGCAGATTTGAGAGATTGCACCAGATCTGTTTGCAGCTTTTTAATCATATTTATTAACGCTAAATCAGAAAAGTCTTGCCTAAAGTTGATGCGTTTGTAACATCTCGATTAGACTCCTGTAACTCCTGCTGCAGCGTGTCCTAAAAGCGCCATAAAAGGCTTTAACTGGTTCAAAACGCAGCGGTAAGATTACTAAAAGAAGAGAGCACATTACGCCGGTGCCGGAGTCTCTCCACTGGCTCCTGTCCAGTTTAGAATCACATTTAAACTCCTCCTCCTGATTTACAAAGCCATAAATGACCTTCCGCACACAGACACAGGGGGCGCTGGGACATTCTTCATTTTTCTTAATTCCTGTGAACAGTGTTTAATCTGCTTCTGACCGTGTCGCTCTGATTGGTCAGAGCTGCTGGAGCTGAAGGTCCTGTCAGAACACCAGCAGTTTGTTTTTACAGTGCGCTCGGTTCCTGGATGTGGAGGATGCTTTCACCGCAGTTCCACAGACTGGCCACTAGTCCAACCCACGGCAGGTTTAAGCAGCAAAAGCCCGTGCAGATAGTTCATAGACTCAGCCTGTCGTCATGAAACACAAACTGGCACAAAGCTCAACATCGGCGCCGTCAGAACAAACTAAAGTGACGTTGTTTGAACAAAGACATTGTTCAACTCCAAAGACGTGATTGTCGTCAGCGAAAGGACTTTAAGAGAGAAGATTGATATGACAAGTTTGTGGAGCCAAAACCAAACTAATGACGACGAGGACAAACATCTGTGGAGTCTTCATTTGGAGACTGACTTCAGGAACCGCTTTGGAAACATTCCATCGTCTAACACCAAATCCTCTGCACTTGTTTTTCTCATGACGAGCCGGCGGCAGCTCGCTCAGCCAAGGCCACACGCTGGAGCCGTGGGAGGGCATCTGGTCCAAACCCCACGGCCGCCGCCGCAGCAGCAGCAGCAGCTCTGTTTGGGCCTGAGGAGCTCTGAGTCACAGCCTCCCACAGCCTCTGACGATCGCGACCGTTTATTTGGACCAGAAATGAACCGCTTTGGGACATTCTCTGCTTCTGTTTGTGCCAAAGGAACGAGGCAAAAATATGTAAATATGAGACGGAATGATCGAGTGGGGAACGCTGAGAAGAGCTGGGAACGCCGAGAAGGGCTGGGAACGCCGAGAAGTAAATATGAGACGGAAATGATCGAGTGGGGAACGCTGAGAAGAGCTGGGAACGCCGAGAAGGGCTGGGAACGCCGAGAAGGGCTGGGAACGCCGAGAAGAGGCTGGGTGAAGCCTGAGAAGGGCGGAACGCCGAGAAGAGCTGGGAACCCGAGAAGGGCTGGAAGCTGAGAGAGTCTGGGAACGCCGAGAAGAGCTGGGAACCGCGAGAAGGGCTGGGAACGCCGAGAAGAGCTGGGAACGCCGAGAAGAGCTGGGAACGCCGAGAAGGGCTGGGAACGGCGAGAAGAGCTGGGAACGCAGAGAAGAGCTGGGAAAACGAGAAGAGCTGGGAACGCCGAGAAGAGAACGAGAAGAGCTGAAACGCCGAGAAGAGCTGGGAACGCCGAGAAGAGCTGGGAACGCCGAGAAGAGCTGGGAACGCCGAGAAGAGCTGGGAACGCCGAGAAGGGCTGGGTGCCAAACTATTGTTAAAGCGGCTTTGAAAATGTCCTCAAGCGCACTCCTGGAGAAGGTTCAGTTTAATCGACGGCTGTGAGTATTCGTCCAGGGTCGTGATTCTTTACCGTCTTCCCTGTTCCTCAAAAACGGAGAGCAAATGTTCTATTCCGACGTTGCCATTCCGCCGTTTGAAATGTACGTGCAGTTGTCCTCTACGTGCTCTTGTCATTGGCTCAAACGTAAGGGCCTGGTGGGATTAATAAAGTCGTCTGAACTGAAGTGCGTGTCTTTGCTTTGTAACGTTGTCTTCTGAATGTTCTGCTGGTTCATTTGTTAATTGCGAGGCGTGATGCTTTTTACCATTTCTGTTTTTGTTGCATTGCTTTTCTGAACTAATGCTTCACGAAAAGGTGTGACTGAACAGAGCTGAACCCTTTCCTTTGTTTCCTCCAAGCGAATGTCACAAACACAGGGAGAAAGCGGAACTGAACCCTCGACGTCCCAGTTCGAGGGCATTGAGCTGAACCACTGGTAGTCCTGCATGTTGGTGTGACGGTTCGAAAAGAAACAGTCTGGGGCTTTTTCCATTTTCTTGGACAAAAATAAACATTAAAAAACTAACAGGGTGTTATCCATTTCTTTGCTGCCGTACGTTCCAGACGTATCCATTTATTGTGTCCATGGCTGGAGGTTTGAGCCCAAAGTACATAGTTCTAAAGTTCAGAGGGACAGTTAGCATTTCCCTGTGAATAATGGGCACTTTGACATGTGTGTGTACTACATTCAAAAGGTATTTAATGTTCTTGATGTTCATGTTCTTTTTGTTCTTGTTGTTCTTGTTGTTCTTGATGTTCTTGTTGATGTTCTTATTGTTCTTGATGGTTCTTGATGTTCTTATAGTTGATGTTCTTCTTGTTGTTGATGTTCTGGATGTTGTTGATGTTCTTGATGGTTCTTGATGTTCTTGTTGATGTTCTTGATGGTTCTTGATGGTTCTTGTTGTTCTTGATGGTTCTTGATGTTCTTGATGTTCTTGTTGTTCTTCTTGTTGTTGATGTTCTTGTTGTTCTTGATGGTTCTTGATGTTCTTGATGGTTCTTGTTGTTGTTGTTGATGTTCTTGTTGTTCTTGATGTTCTTATTGTTCTTGATGGTTCTTGATGTTCTTGATGTTCTTGATGTTGATGACACCAGAGTTTACGGAGCTCGTGACGGTGGAGAGAGAACCACATAAACCAGAGAAACAGTTTGATTTGAATACATTTTCACTGAATCTAGGCAAAACTACATGGTTACTATGGTTTTCAATAACAAAGAGATAAAGTACAATTAAAATCAAACGAAAATGAAATAGAAAGAGTCAAATAGGTGTTGAAATTGCACCTTCTGATTCTGAAATGATGGAATAGTTGCTGTGATGAGGTGAAACAACAGTTTCAATGTGAATTAGACTTGATTAATAATGATGAACGCCCATTAATGAGCTGTGTTTTGTTTTGGAGATAAGGCTTCGAGCGTTGACAGCGTCTGCCTGAACCTCGTTATGATCATTGTGTTTTCAAGTTATTGAAATTGACCAAAACATGTATAATTACAAAACAAATTTACCACGGTTCTGTACTTTTGCCTTCGGGACATTGAAATCTGTGAAAAACCCGCATTCTGGCATTAAAAGGACATGTTTAATATTCAGGTCGAGCGTCGGAGCGTCTTCAAACCCAGTCTTATCTTTTTAATTAGACTCAGGTAGAAAAAGCTCCATCGATCGGCCGCGAAACAACCAGCTCGTCCTGAGCCGGGAGCAGAAATGAAATCAGAGAGACCAGGTCCAAGTCCAGGTCCAGGTCTTTATCATGCAAAACCTGCAGCTGACATCCAGGAAATTACAGCAAAACCTCAAGACAAATACAGTCAAGAGAGAGAACATCATGTGATCTATTAGACCTGGTCTAGACCTGGTCTAGACCTGATTTAGATTTAGTCTAGTCCTGGTTTAGATTTGGTCTAGCCTTGGTTTGGATTTAGTCTAGTCCTTGTTTGGATTTGGTCTAGAACTGGTTTAGATTTGGTCTAGTCCTGGTTTATACTTGGTTAGACCAGGTTTAGATCAGGTTCAGACCAGGTTTAGACGTGGTTTAGACCTGGTTTAGCCCTGGTTTAGCCCTGGTTTAGTCCTGGTTTAGTCCTGGTTTAGCCCTGGTTTAGCCCTGGTTTAGCCCTGGTTTAGTCCTGGTTTAGTCCTGGTTTAGACCTGGTTTAGCCCTGGTTTAGACCTCTTTGTCCTCTGCTCCGTCTTCACTTCAGTTGTAATCAGACTCGGAGCTCTTGAATGCAGCACAATCAGAGCTGGACTTTGGGCACTTATCATCAAAGAAACACACACGGCCCTGGTTCAGTCCTGGTCTAGTCCTGGTCTAGTCCTGGTCTAGTCCTGGTCTAGTCCTGGTCTAGTCCTGGTCTAGTCCTGGTCGTCTCTAGTCCTGGTCAGTCCCTGGTCTTGTCGTGGTTCAGTCCTGGTTTCAGTCCTGGTCTAGTCCTGGTCTAGTCCTGGTCTAGTCCTGGTCTAGTCCCTGGCAGTCTAGTCCTGGTCTAGTCTCCTGGTCTAGTCCTGGTCTAGTCCTGGTCTAGTCCTGGTCTAGTCCTGGTCTAGTCCTGGTTCAGTCCTGGTCTAGTCCTGGCTCAGAATAGCTCTTCTTTAAGAACATTTGATGGATTCGAACAGATTCATGCACTCGAACTTGTAAAAATAAATGCCTATATATGGTATATACGGTATAAATGCTATATATGCTATATATGGTATATACGGTATAAATGCTATATATGGTATATACGATATGTATACGGTAATAATGCTATATATGCTATATATGGTATATGTATAAATGCTATATATGCTATATACGGTATAAATGATATATATGTATATACGGTAAATACAGTATATACAGTATATACGGTATAAATGGTATAAATGCTATATATGCTATATACGGTATAAATGATAAATATGATATATACGGTATAAATTATATATATGGCATATACGGTAAATACGGTATATACGATATATACGGTATAAATGGTATAAATGATACGACCGTACCATCAGTGTACCTCTGGAGTTGCAGTACACGGCTTTTCTAGGGTCCAAGAATCCTGCGGCCGCTCGCCCGTTATCCAGCATTTTCATATAACTATAATACAAAACTCGTCTCTGTAAACCATGGTATAATAGTTTGGTTAGTCCATCTAAAAGGTTTTATTTTGGTGTACTTATAAACGGTGTGTGAGACGGACAATTTGACTATTTCCCATTATATCAATACCATTTTTACAGCGTTGCTTGGACAATTGCCTAGAGACCAGAGTTAAATCACGATCAGAAATGCCCGTAACGAGATTATACATGTTGTTTACTTTCTCCTGCAGTACACATTCTTAACACTCATGTTTGTTTGAAAAAGTCAAATCCAAGTTGTACCTGATGATACTTTTTACTCCTGAGGTCGATCTGAGCGTCACAGAAAGACGTTTAGTCATTCCAAGTGTGTGTGTGTGTGTGAGGGGCGTGGCTAAAGCGAGCGTGCACAGGAACAGTTTTGCCTCATGTCTTTCCCTTGTGTGCAAAAGCCTCGGCGCCGCGTTTGAACCTCTCTTTATGGAATCATGTCAGACGCATTATGACCTGGAAACACCACATTTGGACAAACAGGAAACAGCTGTTGCTAACGTGCTTTGCTAGCTTTGTGTTGCTAAGTTAGCATCAGTGGAAATACAACTTTAGCACAAGTGATGAAGATGAAGTAACTGTTGCTTCTGTTAGTGTTTTTCTCGCTTTTAGTCACTTTTAAGATGTGTTTTGTTCTTTTTAATGTTTTTATCTAGTTTTTTTTTCACTTTTGGTCACCTTTTGTTGCTAATAGTCTCTCAGTCATGTTTTGTTTTCTTTTTGTCATGTTTTGTTTCTTTTGTCACGTTTTTGTTGGTTTTTGGCACGTTTTTGTTGCCTTTTGTCATGTTTTTGTCCCGTTTTTGTTGCTTTTTGTCCCGTTTCTGTTGCTTTTTGTCCCGTTTTTGTTGCTTTTTGTCCCGTTTTTGTTGCTTTTTGTCCCGTTTTTGTTGCCTTTTGTCACGTTTTTGTTGCCTTTTTGTCATGTTTTTTGTTGCTATTTGTCATGTTTTATTGTTGTCTTTTTGTCATGTTTTAGTTGCTTTTTGTCATGTTTTAGTTGCTTTTTGTCACGTTTTTGTTGCTTTTTGTCACGTTTTTGTTGCCTTTTGTCACGTTTTTGTTGCTTTTTGTCACGTTTTTGTTGCTTTTCGTCACATTTGTTGAGACCAGAGACTTAAAGCAAAACTAAGTAACTAAGTTTGATGAGAGAGCTCCTTTTTCCTTCTTTCTTTATTGAAATTAGACAGTTTAATCACATAGAAAAACATTTAACGTTGTCAAATATAAAACGACTGAAAACACATATTTAACCATCACCGGGCCTGACACTTACATGTTTAATCAGGTCAAATGTTCCTCAGTTCTGCTTTAAAACTGAACCGACCCATTACAAAGACAACACCAACAGATTTGCTCAAAATTCTGTCTGTTTCTTAAGAGGGACCTTCTTCACTCAGGCTGTGAGTCTGTGAAGTGTGAAGTTAGATAAATGTCCAGCAGCAGCAGGGCTCAGGTGTGTGACCAGAGCTGTAATGGCCGCCTGCGTCACTGTCACTGTGAACGCTTGAATTAAACATCGAGAACACACACTCTGCACTGGGAATGCAGACAAAGCTGAGACGGGGTCAAGATGAACTGATCACCGTAACCCTCATCGGGATTTGAGTTAGCGCTCCGTCTACTGGCGGCAGAGGGAATTACCATGGGGAAATAAGCAAAAGCTAGCTTGCCCCGACATGCTAATGTAAGCACACAGTTGTAATGAAGGTGGTTTGAGTCCGAAATGGGATGATTTATGGAGTTAAAAGATCTCCGCCTTTGACAAAGTTACAAATGTGAGTGTTTTTGTGAGGCTCAGAGAAGGAGCAGGGAAGATGAGCTCGTAAACATCATGAAACCAACAAAGATAAATACATTGCACAAAAAAACAGTTGTCTATTTGGGTATAAACAGTAGCAAAATATATAAACCAATATGTTGAGTATTCCAAAGACAAGAAAAACCAAGGCACTCTGTTAATTTACAAAGAATAATTAAAAAGCCTTTATTGTAGCATGGCTTTTTGCTTAAAATACACACCAACACGTGCAAACCAACAATAAATACATTGTTCGTGATGAAGAACATGATAGAACATTGTTAAACGAGAGGAAAAGACCATTTTGCAGAACGTGTCCTTTAAAAACCCTATTTCATCTGTTTTTATCCGTTTGTTTAAGTTTGATGTACTTAATCATTAATAAAGTTTGATTTCCTAAAGCTGGTCACAGAAGGAGGAACCACAACGTGAGTGAAAGTAAATTAATGTTTTCACTTCCGTCTGGTGTCTACAGTTGTGAATGATCGGACAAACCGCGATGTTCCTCCTCACAATGATCGGAACGCAAACAGTCGATAGAACGCTCGGATACAAACGGACAGAACACGGACTCGTACCTGCCACTTTAGCCACATCGGCCGTGGAGACGTTCTGAGGGTTCGGACTCACTTTGAAGGTCACGGCAGGGCCCACCACTCTGAAGCACACAAGCACACACAGAAATGACAAGGTGCTTTTAATCCGGAGCCTGGACAAGATCTTAAAAGGAGCTCCACAACCTTAGAGTTCACCTGAGAGAGACTGGAAGGAGCTCCACAACCTTAGAGTTCACCTGAGAGGGACTGGAAGGAGCTCCCCCCGACCTTAGAGTTCACCTGAGAGAGACTGGAAGGAGCTCCACAACCTTAGAGTTCACCTGAGAGAGACTGGAAGGAGGCTCCCCCGACCTTAGAGTTCACCTGAGAGAGACTGGAAGGAGCTCCACGAACTTAGAGTTCACCTGAGAGAGACTGAAAGGACTCCACGACTTAGGTTCCACGCTGAGAGGACTGAAAGGACCCACGACCTTAGAGTTCACCTGAGAGGGACTGAAGGAGCTCCACGACTCTAGAGTTCACCTGAGAGATGGAAGGAGCTCCACGACCTTAGAGTTCACCTGAGAGGGACTGAAAGGAGCTCCACGACCTTAGAGTTCACACTGAGAGGGACTGGAAGGAGCTCCACGACCTTAGAGTTCACCTGAGAGACTGGAAGGAGCTCCACGACCTTAGAGTTCACTGAGAGGGACTGAAAGGAGCTCCAGACCTTAGAGTTCACTGAGAGGGACTGGAAGGAGCTCCACGACCTTAGAGTTTCACCTAGAGTTCACACCTGAGAGGGACCGGCCTAAAATCTGACTGTTTTCGTCCAATTTTGCTCAAAATGTTCACCTTTTTTCATAATTTTTCCTCATTATCCACCAAGTTTCCTCGAAATTAATATACATTTTACTGAATTTTATCATACATTTTCCAACAACATTTGTCCGTAAATTTTGTCAATTTTCTTCAACAAAATTCCTACCAGTTGTACTCTTCTCTCTCTTTTTTTCTTTTTTTAAAGATGTTGTGCCCGTAGGCATTATTAGACGGGAGAGTGGTGCCGCCTGTGGCCGGCTGCACTAGGAGCCTGGCATACGTGTGCTGTGCCTGAACCACTCGACCACCGGGCAGCACTCTCGCTCTTCTCACATCGTCCTAAAAAGATTCCAAAACATTTTCATATATTTTCCTCAAATTTTCTTCAAAATGTCCATAATTGTTCCTCCACCAGTCTGGCTCTGCTCCTCAGGTTTGTGTGTGGTCTTCTCCTTCCTCAGCTCTTTGTTTCTGGCTCTTAAACCTCAGCAGGAGGACACATCTCGGGCTCCCCCCCCCCGCTCTTGGGCCCCCTGCTCTCAGCCCCCCCCTGCTCTCGCCCCCCTGCTCTCGGGCCCCTCTCATCACTCACCGCTGCAGAGGCTGAATGCTGCTCTGAAATACTCTGACAACACCAACAACAACAAGAAAAATGTATCTCCCTTTGGTCCGAGGCTCTTCTACTGTTAATGTGGTCCGGGCCACAAAACACCTTTATTTTAGATTCATCTTCTTTCTTTCTTTCCTTCTTTCTTTCCTTCTTTTCAGCGTTTCCCTCTTTGTGAGACGTGTTCGTCCGGGCTTTGAGAGAAGGCACGTCTTTCTTTGTGGCTTTCACCTCCTCGTTTTGGTTTTGGTCGAGATTTAGGAAACAAAATCTAAGAAAAAAATATATTCATTTCAAATATACAAAGCAAAGAAAACCTCCGGGAAAGAAAGAAATGCAAGAAGCAAGTGTTAGATGAATCATTGAGTTTAACACATTTGTGAATATCTGGGCTGTAATGACGACTACAAACATGCTCTGGCCATCGATTAATCGACTAAAAATGGGCGTGGCACGGGCCAAAGCTCTCAGAAATAAGAGTGTGTTCACAGAGAAGTGGCACACGGCGTCCTCCCTCCAGGCGTCCTCCCTCCAGGCGTCCTCCCTCCAGGCGCCGCGTCCTGACACAGCAGGGCCACACCCTAAACCTGATCCTAACAACTTCTAATAACAAACAAACAAACAAAAATAAACATTTGCTTGTAAAATTGCGGCAAATAATAAGAATAAAGTTCAGCTTTTAGGGAGCCCAAAGTACGAGTCAGGTTTGGGGAGAAGCAGCTCACATTAAGGTTTTACACATTTTTAGTGCAATAAAACTATCTAAAATGAAAAGACAAAAATGAAAAGACAAAAAAAAACATGCTTTTGTTTCGGTCTATTTTAATGTATTTATTTCAGAGACAAAAATACAAAAAGAAATGGAATTGAATATTAATCATTTCTGTAAATATCACAGAATTAGCCAATTTTTCATCCGCTTCCACTCTGTCTCCAGTTACAAGTGAAAGAAAAGGACAATATGACATGACCCCTAAACGACACCATCGACTGATTAATTCATTAAAGTCCACATGAAAGTTCTTCTGTTTTTTATAATCCTGACTCAGTTTGGTGGGAGGGCATCTGTGGTAAATATTTATCGCAGTTTTAGTTCCGTTAAGTTGGAATTTGTGAAGAAAAATCAGGGTTTAAACTGACAGGAAGTGGAGCTGAGTCCCTCTGTGATGTCATCAGCGTGCGACACTTAACTGACACTAACTGACAGTTTGAACCGTGGTTGGACTAAACAAAGGTGTTCTATGGTGTTATTGTGTGTCAGATCAGAACTGTGTCATTTATGTGGGTTTGGGCTCTTGTTTACAGTCTGGTTGCTAGGTAACAGCTGTGGACCTCTACCTGTGTTCAACCAGGAAGTACAATTATAAACTTTACACAAATGCTCAAACTGGGACAAATACACACTGACCCGTCGTGTGCACTTTAAACGTGGAAAGGCCCTAAGGGATATTTGTATCCACCTTACTCTGCCCCGCCCACTTTTGCCTCTTTTTGTTCCGTTTGTTGGCATTTCCGGTCGAGCGGGAACTCCGTTTGCTGCGTGGAGAGCGAGGGAAACGTCTCGCGGAAAAAGTGTGATCAGAAAACCAAAACACGTTTGGGTTTGAATGTGTATTTTAATGTATTTGCCTCTACTACTGTTCTGCTGTACAAGTACTGCTAATACTCTTATGTATTATCATTATTACTAGTGTTCTGCTGTACAAGTACTGCTAATACTCTTATGTATTATCATTATTACTAGTGTTCTGCTGTACAAGTACTGCTAATACTCTTATGTATTATCATTATTACTACTGTTCTGCTGTACAAGTACTGCTAATACTCTTCTTATTTATTATCATTATTACTAGTTTCCGTTTATTTTTTTGTCTTTTCTGTTTGCTGTATTATTATTCCCTGGCATTTTTATTATCAAAAAAGTAACACAAAAATATATAATAATAAATAAAATAAATAAAATAAATAAAATAAATAAAATAAAATAAAATAAAATAAAATAAAATAAAATAAAATAAAATAAAATAAAAATAAAATAAAAAAAATAAAATAAATAAATAAATAAAATACATTTTTAAAAAGTGACGATAAAGTAGCTACTAGATGAGTAAAATGTTGAACGCTCAAACCCTGTGCGTCTGTAGAACTCATCTGTGGATGGGACGCTCTGCGTGAATCAAAGGCGAGATCCGTGACTTTCCGGAACAAGCGGAACATTATTTATGTCCAGATGTCGTCTTCTTAGTCGACATTTAAAAAGTGACGATAAAGTAGCCTTACTAGTGTCTGTTTCCAAAACCCTGTGTCCCCCTGTGTCTGTTGTGGATGGGACGCTGTGTGCTGTGAACTTATCCGTGACTTTCCGAACAAGCGGAACATTTCTTTATGTCCAGATGTCGTCTTCTTAGTCGTTTAAACCCCCTTTCCCAAAAGCTTTTCCACCCCTCCGCTGTTGTGAACACGTGGAGAGTGAACTGGGCCCTGCCCGGCGGCGCCCTCTCGCTTCTCCTCTTCCACGTCCTGTGTGGTGTGATGGCCCAGGCGACGATGAGAGGCGGACGGCGGTTTAGTGTGGGTGTGTGAAGGGGTCCACCTCGGGCAGTCCACAACACGCCCAATTTTTGTTGGTTTGGGCTTTTGGGTTGAGACGTGACTCTTATAGGCCCTGCACAGGACTGAACAGGTAAAAACTCCTTCTCCCAGTTTCTCAACAACGACAACGACATGGGAATCAAAACATCTCCAAAAACATCTCTAAAAGCCTCTGTCAAACACGTGTTTACTCACGAGACTTGGAGTTTGCCATGTGGATTTCATGTGAGCCAGGACCTCCATCGTCCCCTCGTCTGTCTAGACCACTGCCACACACACAAAACACAACAAATATTAGCATAATGTGTGTCCTTTTATTTACCAGTTCACATATTCTGCATTATTTGTCATTTAAAGGACACACATTCTGCTGAATGTCTTTCTTCTCTCGTCTGACCCTGTTCTCACTGTGTTCCTCGTCACAAACCCGGCTGGAGCACATTTAGCTTCATTCACAGTTTGATGAATCCTGGATAGAAAGTCCTCTCCCCTCTGAGCCTCAGAAACACTACGTTGTGGATCTCCTCGATCTGTGATGTCATGTTCTACCTGTGACGCGGCTCTGAGAATCTTCTGCTGTTTTTAACTCCACCAATCATCTCCAGACTCGTTCTGTCTCATCACCATCAGGACAACTGTGAGCTGAGACCAGGAAGTGAGAGGCCTTAAACTGTGTGTAATTCCCTCTGCAGCCAGTAGATGGAGCAAAACCTCAGTGAGTCCAAGTGGAAACAGCAGAGACGCAGATGTGATTTTGTTACAAATGTTGAGCTTACTCTGTATCAGTGATGACGTAGCCAAACTCGTCCTTGTCCGGCCTCCTGCGGTTGGTCCTGACGTCCAGCTGAAGTTCTGGCGCCTGGACGGGTTTCCCTCGTGGTCCTGGCGGCGGGGCGGGTTTTCCCGGCGGTTCGGCGTAGACCAGAGCCGCGGGCGCCGGCCGTACCTCCTTCACCCAGCCCAGCACCTCGGACATTTCCTCCACGGACTGCGCGTCCTTCTTCTGCACCGGCGCCGCCCTCGTCCTGCTCTGGACGTTCTCCAGGCCCACAGCATGAGCGGCCGCCGGGTCGGGTCTGGAGCCGTCCGACTGGTCCAGGAAGGTCAGGAGCTTGTTCAGCAGCTGCTCTCCTTCAGGCTGCAAAGGAACACAGGATTTACAGGACAAAGCCATAAGAACCGCACACTAGACTTAGAAACCATCAGTAAAGTATTCAATCAGTACATATAAAACATTAACAAATAGTTTTAAGCACATTAATAGATGCTTTATTCATAAAACATTTTTTTTTTTTTTTGCCTCAAGTATTGTGAGATTGTACTTTGTGTCTTTATGTAATAATAATACAATTCTATTAAAATTCCACGTTCCAAAGCCCTAATCGTAACTCTAAACACAAACCTGATCCTAACACAAACCCTCTCCTAAATATGACAAATATGTGGTCAATATTTTCTGTGCGAAATAATAACAGACCCTTTTGGACTTGCACGGATAAACTGATGGTTCTGAACACTTGGTCGTCTCAAAGTGAGTGTTAAAGAACGTTAAAGTTCCTCAGCGTTTCAGAGGATCAGACCATTTCAGATCTCGTGCGATTCTCCTGAAGTCTGCACTTTGTGTCTCACGTTTGTGGCTGGTTTAAGGCTCAAACATCCTGCAGGCTTTAGTCTGGTCTTTAATGTTCTGAACGCCTTTTCCCTCAAAGCAGTCCTAAAGTGTCTCATTAGGACTGCTTTGTCTGAGTGAAAAGACATAAGGTGTAAAAACAGACAATGAAAATAAAATCATATCAGAAAGAACGTTAATAATAATAAACGACCGGAACCAATGGAACTTTTAACAACTGTTGAAACTGAGCTTTTTATGAACATTTCAGAGGTCTTCTTCAAACAGATTTTTGTTGAATGTTTTATAATGTTGTTTTAGGAATGAAAAGTCAAAGTACCTTTTCCTTTAGGTTCTGCTCCTGAACGTCAGCACGGAGCTCTGTGAAGAACGACACAAACCAGAAAAACTGTGAGAAGAACGACACAAACCAAAAGAACGGTGAGAAGAACGACACAAACCAAAAGAACGGTGAGAAGAACGACACAAACCAGAAAAACTGTGAGAAGAACGACACAAACCGGAAGAACGGTGAGAAGAACGACACAAACCGGAAGAACGGTGAGAAGAACGACACAAACCAAAAGAACGGTGAGAAGAACGACACAAAC